>JAVYIG010004250.1:0-167972 GCA_035222895.1 Strongylocentrotus droebachiensis | reverse complement strand
GCCAGTGTCAATTTGTACGAAGTTAAGATGTTTGATTTCGGCGCCACGAGGTATCCTAAAACATACAATTCTCACTCACGCACAAGTAAACAAGTATGACTCTCTACAACGGTCGTTCCCTAGTTTCTGACAGTCCAGCCTTGTGGGTACACTAGATAAAAATGTGCATGTATATTGTGTGCCCTGTCAAAGCATACGGAAAATAGTGTCACATCCAGCATAGCGTGATGTCGGCGTGCACCCCCCCCCCCCCCCTCCTCCTCCTCCTGCTCCTCGCCCCTATTTTTTGAAGAAGATAGTTTTTTATTCATTTCTCTCATAAAGAAAAATTGTACATAATTTATAACATTGTATACAAGCTAACAAAATAAATTTAACATAGGTCTTAATAAATTTGCAAATGAACTTTTACATTTACATACAATGTTCCAACTAAAGTTACACATTTACAGATGATTATTATGATCAAATTATTTCTTTTCCACAATTTTGTTTTCCTCTTAAATTTCCGTTAGAGACAAAATATATATATAAAAGAGAAAGAGCTAGAAAACACCTACTACCCCCCGCCCAACTTGTAAACACATAACAAGTACAACAGTGTACAAAACACACACCAACATAGAACAAACAAACAAAGAAGCAAAAGAAAAAGTAAAAGAAAAAGAAAAGAAGATATTAAAAAAAAAAAAAAATCGATTACCCACAAAAAGTGAAACAAATGCCTTCAAGGATCGCTTGAGGAATCACAACGTTCATCCACCTACCAAAGAGACGTAAACATCGAAATGGTTTATCCCTCTAGTACCTCAGGAATAACAAACTTAAAGCTAATACAAAGTTTTGTTATGGGGTCATGAATTTGGTTCAAATGAACATATTGGAAGCATATGTGATCCCACAATATTCAGTGATCGTTGTCGCGGTTGAAATCGAGTCTAAAAATATGAAATTTTAAATAATAAACTCTTTATGTTGTATAGCTCCCTCTCCAGGGCAAAATATTAATCAAGCTACTAGGCGTTGTGGCGTACGCCTGTAATCCAGCTAAAAAGTGGAAGTTACAAACTGATTCAGCCGAGGACGCAGGTTCGAAACTGAGTCACGTCTTTCGGATGGTGACGTTTAAAGGTCGGTCCCCAGACGTAAATAATCATATCTGATTGATACACGTCTGTAAAAACCCAATACACACACACACACACATATAAAACAACACACACACATACACACACATACTATAAAACAACGTTTCTTGACTAAAATTAAACCAATTAGCTATTCCCATTTGGAAATTATATATCACAACTATATATTCTGAGATTTTCATGGTCGCAGCTCCCATTGTACGGCCGTAGCCGCTAATTGAAATATATCAAAATTTACCGGGAGCACCGGTAAATTTTTATATTTAATTTTACTCGAAAGCAGAAGTGTTTTATGGGCTAAATTTTCTAGTGCTTATAATACATCCACAGGGGCATCCAAAAATATAAAAATGGTAAAGAATCACTATCCACCCAATTTTCGAAATTTCCCAAAACTTTGTATTACCTTTAACCCGAGCATTGCACCATACCTACCTCTAAAAAAAACCTCTTCACAATGCAGAGTAGGTGTCAAGTGTTTCCCTCTTCTAGTCTCTTCTCACTTTAGACCATGCAAAAGCATTGAAGATTGGTTTTAAAATCCAGGGTGATATTTGTAGCCTTCTATGATATAGATACGTTCCTAGTATGTCCTGGCTTTTCTGTCTTATATTAGAAGAAAACCTGTCAGATTATGTTTTAGTTTTCATGATTTTTTTTTAAGCAAAGGTATTTGAGGCTTTAGGTATTAACAATGAGATGACATTTTTAAATTACTCATTTTTATCCTGGCAAAATTTAGATTGTTGATGTCCTTGTCGACAAAATATTAAAAAGTGATTAAATTTAAATTTCTTTTCTTTCTTTCTTTCCTTCTTTCTTCATTCTTTCTTTTGTTGTTGTAAATTTGTTTCCCTCTTAACTTTATCATGTTTCATTTTATTATGGGTCAAATTTTATGGAACAGTTGAATAATTGTTTTTTCAGAAGAGGGCATTTCTTCGAAGAGTGAACTATTTATCAATGCACCCTGAAATCTTATCAGCTTTGTGCGGGTATTTGAGCTTGGTTTTACAAGCACTAACATTTTGTCACGCTTATATGAATATCTTATTCTGACACAATTTAGCCGGATATGAGCGTTGTTTCAATTAAAGACGCTTGCTCGAAACCATTTTCTTTATTTCGTCTTTTCTCTCTCCGAATTATCAAAACTCCCGAAAATGCGATTGTTTGCCTACAAAATATGTGAAATAGAGCAATATTCAGTCTATTCCCTTCCCGAATTATTAAAGCCCTGAAAATTCGTACATGTGAAATGGAGCAGCACTTAGTCTATCGAAAATAAAAACCAAGTACACCATTATATATGGGTCCATATCAGAGTGGCACGCACAAGAACGCTTAATGTGTGACTCTGCATAACATTTTCACTCGAATCGAAATATGGATTCAGAGCTGGGGTGATGAACTTACGGTTTTATCTAGAGTTGTCTCGAATTGTGTATAGTTGGTTTAGGAAACGACCGCTAGGAATATCACATATCATAATATTTGATTGTGATATTGATAGTATTCCTTAAACAACCTTGCTCGCGCTTTTCCCAAAGCGAGAGTGCGCTTCGATACGATCTAATCTAACAAAGTGCAAATACAGGTTCGTACAATCCAAAAGGGTTTCATCTATTCCCCAAAAGGGGTCGCGGTATTTTGAAATATTCAAATTGGAGAACAAATAGAGATTCTTGTACAGCCCCTAAAAACGGCAGTATTCGTTAGGAAAACAAAGTTTAAAAGCAAATGGGTATGGGTACGTAATATGTGAAAGTATTGATACGTGTATTTATACCTTAAATCAACAAATTTCCACTTCTGGAGGAGTATTCAGGCAAGAGCGCGGCGAGAAATTTTCCAATGATTTCTCTCTTTTTATTTCATGTTAAAGAAACTGTGTGGTCTGTGAACAAGATGGCCAAACCATGTTTAGCACGTAGACAGTATAGTCAGTTTCTGGAGTGTTTGTTTTTACAAAATGTCAAGATTTAATCATCTCTCTTATTCGCACCGAAGGAATATGCGATGACCGTCCTTAAAATACCTCATATATATGAATACCTATATAAACAAAAATATATTTATAAGCATAAAAATAAGTCGTCGTCTTTAGCCTGTTCGGCTTTTTTAAACAAGATTAACTTGCTTGGTACGGTGTTTTTCTGTATTTGTTTCATAATACAGCCTCATATTACAGGCTTCATTTACAGAATATAATATTGCAGATATAAGGGTACCATGGAAAGTTTAACCTTTTTTATGGAGCAAGGGTTGTTCTAAGCTACCTGTATCTATGAAATAAACAAAATTCCGTGGTAATAAAGCCTTTGAAGGCAGTTACACTGTTGCCAATAAAGTTGGATAAAGTGTATAACTATCTTCTCAGAACTTTATTGATACATTTAGATGACTCTTAAATAGATTTATCTACAGATTCTGGGAAGATATAAACGTGATCTATCAATAATAGATTATATTATCACAGTCACTACATACAAATTGTTAAACTAAAATAGATTCCAATGCAAAAGTGCAGTTTATACACCAATAATTCAACAAATATTTTTGCACCGTTCATTTTACGTTCATTGTGTATACGATGTTACTCTTATATGGCGGTTTATTGCCATTTGGTCTACAACCAGTTCGTTTATTACCCTTTTGGTCTCACCCAGCCTGTCTACTAGCCATATGGTCTAATAATCATTCAATCTTTTATAATGATACTCATAAAAAAAAAAATTATTAGACCTTATGGATGGAAGCAAAATAGACATGAGACAAACTGGGAATGAGACTAACTGGCTATTATACTAAATTAGCAATAGACCAAATGACTATTAGACTAAATGGTCATTAGACCAAATGATAAGTTGACTAAATGATAACTAGACCATTTGGATAGTAGAACAACTTGGTGTAGACCAAACGGCAATTCACCGGCGCATTAAAGGGCTAGGCAGCTCGCTGACACATTCCTACGTCAGAAAGCACAGTTCTTGGCGACCCGCATTCTCAACGCAAAACCCTGTCAAATTACCTTTTTCCGGAAACTGATCTGTCAAAGACATATAACATTTTTTGGGCGAGCAGGCGTAAAGGCCACAGGCGCTGGTGCTATCCCGGCAATATCATTACAGCTCCTTTTTGTTTGATGCATATTGTGTTACAAATCACCTTTTGGGTTAAATTCTTGGTCGAAATAAATGAAAAATGGTGATGGTCATTTCAGAGTGTCATTATTTCCAGAGCATCTCTCTCTCTCTCTCTCTCCCTCCCTCTCTCTCTCTCTCTCTTTCTCTCTCTCTTTTCTCTTTCTTTTCATGACAAGAGGATATTCCTAGATAAAAGACATTCAGAGTATGTCGCCAGACGCTGGTCAACGTTCCCATATGTTACTTTTATTTTTGTATATCTTTTCGTTGTTCGGTTCTGCTTCTTCTCCTTTTGTACTAAATCGTATGCTTTTCTATTGATTCACAGATCTTTTCTCCGGGCGATATTGAGGCCACCACATTCCCATGAAATCAGCTGGTTCACGCTAAGCCACACAATGTCTATCGATCCCACCAACGCAAGCATCATTGAAGATGACTCATCTGAGACAGCTTCTTCAGGAGGTTACGAAGGCACCCATCCTGCACTTCTAACCATCTACCTCTTCATTGCCTTGCTGGGAGTCATTGGGAATGGCCTCGTCATCTTCGTCCTGGCCCGCGTTCCGTCTCTACGGTCCTTCACCAATGTCCTCATCACCAACCAGTCCGTCATTGACTTCACAAGTAGCATCATCTTCTTCTTTCTCTATGTGACACCCAAACCGAAGTTGCCGATCCAGCCCAAATTCGCGTTGTTCGTCTGTAAGTTTTGGTTCTCGGAGTATCCTCTTTGGGCCATCTCGGTGTCATCTACCGTAAACCTGGTTTGCCTGACCGTGGAGCGATACTTCGCTGTGATCCATCCGCTCAAATACAGAAACCGTTTTACCATCAATCGTGCGCGGTTACTGTGCCTGTTGCCCTGGATAATAGGTCCTCTGCATGAAATTCCTTGGTTGATGGTCCATCACATTACAGGTGACCTAGCCGTTGATGAGAACAATGCTACCATGGACAACCGCTCGTGCTCGGCCACGTGGCCAGAGGAACCAGTAGGCTTGCAGAAGGCATTTGGTTGCATTGTCTTTATTGATCATTACCTGGTTCCTTTGACCATCATGGTGTACGTCTACATTCGCATCGTCGTTCGACTTCGTAAGGACATGCCAACCTTGCGGATGGGTGTCGGCGTGTCTTCTAGCACTTTACCTGGATCGAGAAAAGAGAACCACGAAGATAGTGACTTACCCAAAAACAAAAAATCCAGCCTGAAACTCCCATCACAACCTCGACGTCGTTTTGCCATCATGGCCTCTCGGAGCGTCCTTAAAACCATGGTCATCGTATCTTTAGCGTACCTGATCTGCTGGGGACCTAATGAAATGTTCTACCTACTTTTCAATCTGGGGATCGCAGTGGACTTCACAAGTGTGTACTTTTACACAACTGTTATTTTTGTACTGTGCAACATGTGTTTGAATCCCATAATTTACGCTTTTCATTACGGGGAGTTACGGCGGGGTGTCATATTGGCGTGTCACTGTTGCGCTAGGAAGATCCCGGTTTCCTCCAGAGCGACGATGCAAAGTCGGAGTTACAGCTTAAATGTAAATGGAAGCAGTAACGATGCATATGAACAATCTCAGAGTAACAAGGTGTGATGTAACTGTCGTCTGTTTATGCCTTACTGGAACACTAAATATGCCAAAGCACCTTATCATTCGATTCAGTTCGTTTTAATGCTACAGAAGCCCTATTAAAATACACGATAAGTATGCTGCATCGAAGACATTGCAATCATTTCTAATCGTTGTACGTCTTGTTAACATGTATATGCTCGTGCGTGTAGCTGTAACGTTAAAAATGAAGGAAATTAGGCCGAATGCGCACAAGGTGTCATTTCAATAGCGCCATTAAAGGACAATCAAGCATTGACGCAACCCCTTGTTACGTCCTGGCTCAAGGTTTCTGAAATTGTCCGAAAATCGACTTTCAACGGAAAGAAAATCCAAACAAACAATTGGGGTAACATACAGAACATCTTGTGTGACAACTCTAGGCGCAGATGTTATTATCTATACTGGCCTATTTTTGTATTTCTTGCTGTGGCTTGATGTCGAGTGATCAGGACAATCGGTTGTCGTAATTGGCAGTTGTCGAACAACGCCTCCTGAGCATATGGCTTTAGGATGTAGGCCCTTTAACGGGGTAATTTTATTTAGCTGGTCAAGCTCTGAAGTCGATTTGCCACATTCATTTCTGCATATTTTGTTTGCACGTTCCTTGATAATTGTGTTGCCTCAACATGCAGTACACATACAAATATGTCACTTGATGTTTTGGGGGATGTGAATGGTTGTACTCAGTATTTCAAGCAAATGAAATAAATGATTGAATAAAGTAATGGTTATCAGCTTAATTCTGGGAATTGTTTCTTCACAAATTTAATTCACCAAATCTTTAGGTTAATTGTTTTAATAAATTAGTTGAAAGGGTTCCTCTCTATTGTGCAATGACAAACATGAAGTTACAACGCTTTCCTGTTAAAGCTTTCCATCATTTGGGTTTTTACACCACAAACCACTTTCCCTGGGGCTTAAGATCATTTTTCTGTGAGTTGGAGGAGGAATATTTTCAAGTGTGTGATATACAATCAAATTTTTCTTGTTTGGTTGGTTAGTTGGTTGGTTGGCTTTTTTGTATTAATTCACGTTCCACATATAAATGCAAATACATATATGTTTGTATGTGCATTGAAGCAAATATACAAAATGACGAATACAAACGACTCGGTAGCTCTCTTGCTAGCCATTAATGAAATGCCTCAGGGGAGTGTTTCACAGAGATCCTAAGTTGAACTTATCTCTAAGTTGGATTTAAAAATTATGGAAAGCCGTTAGCATCTTTGAACATATTTTGTAAAAGTTATTTTGAAAGGCATAAAATGTTGATTTAAATCATTCATATTTTCTTTCATCAAGGAGATTTCATGTTCTTGATGTGGAATTTATAAAAAGTATAAAATACTTGAATTTCTGCTTCTTAATATATTTCATTTTAAGGCTCAAATGGCTGTCCATAATTTTTAAGTCCAACTTAGTGTTAAGTTCTACTTAGGATCTTTGTGAAACACCCCCTGGTCTACCTATATATATATGCTAGATGTCTACGATGATATATGGCCATTGAATATTGCCTTTAACAAGGGTAAGCTATAATGATTGATTTATTTTAAGATAAGGAGAAGGAAGAGAACCATGGGTATTTGCCCATTTCCGCCCGTAGAACAAGTCTATTATGTCCATTTATTCAAGCAAAAACTGAAGACATAAACATGCTATATGATTTTTTTTTTAAACGTGATTTCATCGCGTTACCGAACAATAAATTAAGATGATAATTAACTCAGTGGATTGTTTAATTCACTTTTGTTTCGGGGATTTTCTTTAAATCCATTGGTTACTAACAAGTTGTGTATTATTTTGTCGCTCAACTGTGTATTCGCACTTTCTGATCATTGCTAAGTTAAATTCCAAAAAAGGCTTATCAGGTAAATTATCAGACTTGAATTCATTGTGGTGTGTCAAAAGAGAATTTGCCTTGTTTGTACAGTATCTGCGATGATCCTACAAAGATATTTGGTATTTTTGAAAGAAATATTTCACCAGGTGTATATTATTTTATTTCTTAGCAATATATAGTTTGACATTATACAGGGCAAATGTTCCATCATTCCCTCATCTCTCCAAAAATTATATAAATGATACGCCATGCTTTAGCAGAAAGAAAACAAATATCACTGAATCGTTTGATAGATTTATATGTACGTTTCTTCATGCGGAAAAAATGACAATGTTTTTGCTGCAAATGTGTCATGTCGTCGATGCAGTTTTGTTTTTATTTCGATGAATTGTTTTCGAGTGCAGCGCTGAAAATAACATTCTGTATAGGCAATTAGAGATGACAGGGTGGTTCTTTAAGCCTTACGAAAATTCGTTTTTATGGTTCAATACAATAATGGGATTGGGTATACCAAACTTTATTATTGTATATTATTTTATTTCTTAGCAATATATAGTTTGACATTATACAGGGCAAATGTTCCATCATTCCCTCATCTCTCCAAAAATTATATAAATGATACGCCATGCTTTAGCAGAAAGAAAACAAATATCACTGAATCGTTTGATAGATTTATATGTACGTTTCTTCATGCGGAAAAATTGACAATGTTTTTGCTGCAAATGTGTCATGTCGTCGATGCAGTTTTGTTTTTATTTCGATGAATTGTTTTCGGGTGCAGCGCTGAAAATAACATTCTGTATAGGCAATTAGAGATGACAGGGTGGTTCTTTAAGCCTTACGAAAATTCGTTTTTATGGTTCAATACAATAATGGGATTGGGTATACCAAACTTTATTATGTTTAACACGTGCATGTCGGCGCACAATATATTATATTAAATATTCATACAATATTTGATTTATTGAACCATCAACTGGATGTGTAATTATGCTTTCCTCTTGTGTGTTTGTATTCTTATTTCATCTATTGCAGTTCATAACATCTATAATAAATTATTGGTTGTAGAATTGATGCTAATGGCCTAATTATGAAGTTTAAAGCATAAACACATTTTCCATGCAAACTTGAGTAATGTACTGAGATGCGCATTTTGTTTGGACTAATCAAACTTGCTGATGCAAATGTTTCCAAAGATTGCGTCAAACGTGGATGGGAAAATATTAGTCGGCTAAAAGAAGCATATTTCGTGTTTTTTTAAATAAAATGAAGGGTTAACAGTTAAATATTTTAATTATGTTTTTGAGTGTTCTACGTTTTCACTTCGCGCTGTAAATTTTTGTAAGGTATATGGACAACACGGATTTTGTGTAATGTATATAACAGTGCCTTATGCTATGTACAGATACCTGTGAAATTTTGTGTAAGCAATTGTGTACATACGACTA
Source organism: Strongylocentrotus droebachiensis (assembly GCA_035222895.1). NCBI lineage: Eukaryota > Metazoa > Echinodermata > Echinoidea > Camarodonta > Strongylocentrotidae > Strongylocentrotus > Strongylocentrotus droebachiensis. The sequence goes on along the minus strand of JAVYIG010004250.1, from coordinate 158,762 downwards.
AATGATTATATATTAATTCAAACTATAAAAAAATAAACCAATTAAAAAATAAAACATGGGATGAAACTTGCAATTAATGATGTGATAGCATTTATTTCTTAGAGTCCAATAGTTTATCTAGAACGTGTATCGATGCAATTGCAAAATCCTGCAATAATAATGCAACTACTACTACTTCTTCTTCTTCGTCTACTACTACTACTACTACTACTACCAGTGGCGTAATGAGCAAAAACGTTTGGGGGGGCTGACAAAAAAAAATCCGCAGCACCCCACTCTAACATGCAGGCCCCGCTGAACGTTTCGCAAAGTGGGGTCGAGAGGCAAAGCCCCGGCGGGGGTCAAGGGGCGGAGCCCCCGAAGCTCAAGGGGTATGGGCATCAGTGGCGAATCCAGGAATTTCTTACCGGGGGGGGGGCATAAAATGGCATGGGGTACGTTAAATATATGAAAAACGATGAAGCGACAGAACAGGGCTTTAGCGGCGAGGGAGCGGAGCGACCAAGCCGGGGTGGGTCTGGGAGGGGGTTCTGGCCCCCTTCCAGAGTAAGAAGCATTTGCAATTTGAGAACCACATTTGGCGCATAATGTCCACCGGCACTTCTTGGCGAAAAAAAACGAGGCCTTCTGATTGGTTAGAAGTTAGAGAAAAGTGATCTGTCACGTCTTGAGACGTTGTATATGCTTTGATGCCGCACAATGCACAAAGACGGTGGTCCAGTACTTCATTAGTAATATTTGCAAACATTTTCTCGAGTGTATAAACTGTGTCGTTATCAGGGGCGTCGCTAAGATCTTTGTCAATGGGGGAGTGGGGAGGGAGTAGAGGCCACCAATTACCGACAAAAACGAGCAACCAATTACCGACAAATATATTATAGCCAATGTCCAAATGTCTACAAATTTAACCCTATAAACCCGGGGCCAGGAACTAAGTTATTTTTCTATCTCCCCCCCCCCCCCCTCCCGCGCGAAGCGCGGAAACTTTGACACTTCATTAAATTATTAGAGAAAGAAGACGATCCGTTGTACCGTTCTCGACTCTTAATTCTTGTTTGGATCCAGTCGCCCCCCCCCCCTCCCGCGCGAAGCGCGGTGGTTATACGTTCAATAAATTATTACTCTTAATCCTTGTCTGAATTCATTTTCGCCCATCTCGCGCAAAGCGCGGAAGCTTTCACGTTTCATTAAATTATTAGAGGAAGAAGACGATTCATTGTACCGGTTCCGACTCTTAATCCTTGTCTGAATTCATTTTCGCCCATCTCGCGTGAAGCGCGGAAACTCTAACGTTTCATTAAACTATTACTCTTAATCCTTGTCTGAAATCATTTTCGCCCATCTTGCGCGAGGCGCGGAAGCTTTGACGTCTTAATAAATTATTACTCTTAATCCTTGTCTGAATTCATTTTCGCCCATCCCGCGCAAAGCGCGGAAGCTTTCACGTTTCATTAAATTATTAGAGAAAGAAGACGATTCGTTGTATCGTGTTCTTGTCTGAATTCAGTTTTCCCCCTCCCGCACGAATCGCGGAAGCTTTGACACTTCATTAAATTGTTAGAGAAAGAAGACGATTCATTGTACCGGTTCCGACTCTTAATCCTTGTCTGAATTCATTTTCGCCCATCTCGCGTGAAGCGCGGAAACTCTGACGTTTCATTAAACTATTACTCTTAATCCTTGTCTGAAATCATTTTCGCCCATCTTGCGCGAAGCGCGGAAGCTTTGACGTCTTAATAAATTATTACTCTTAATCCTTGTCTGAATTCATTTTCGCCCATCCCGCGCAAAGCGCGGAAGCTTTCACGTTTCATTGAATTATTAGAGAAAGAAGACGATTCGTTGTATCGTGTTCTTGTCTGAATTCAGTTTTCCCCCTCCCGCGCGAATCGCGGAAGCTTTGACACTTCATTAAATTGTTAGAGAAAGAAGACGATTCATTGTACCGGTTCCGACTCTTAATCCTTGTCTGAATTCATTTTCGCCCATCTCGCGTGAAGCGCGGAAACTCTGACGTTTCATTAAACTATTACTCTTAATCCTTGTCTGAAATCATTTTCGCCCATCTTGCGCGAAGCGCGGAAGCTTTGACGTCTTAATAAATTATTACTCTTAATCCTTGTCTGAATTCATTTTCGCCCATCCCGCGCAAAGCGCGGAAGCTTTCACGTTTCATTGAATTATTAGAGAAAGAAGACGATTCGTTGTATCGTGTTCTTGTCTGAATTCAGTTTTCCCCCTCCCGCGCGAATCGCGGAAGCTTTGACACTTCATTAAATTGTTAGAGAAAGAAGACGATTCATTGTACCGGTTCCGACTCTTAATCCTTGTCTGAATTCATTTTCGCCCATCTCGCGTGAAGCGCGGAAACTCTGACGTTTCATTAAACTATTACTCTTAATCCTTGTCTGAATTCATATTCGCCCATCCCGCGCGTAACGCGGAAGCTTTCACGTTTCATTAAATAATCAGAGAAAGAAGACGATTCGTTGTATCGTGTTCTTGTCTGAATTCAGTCCCCCCCCCCCCCCCCCTCCCGCGCAAGGCGCGGAAGCTTTGCCGTTTCATTAAATTATTAGAGAAAGAAGACGTTCGTTGTACTGTTCACTACTCTTAATCTTGTCTGAATTCAATTTCCCCACTGGACTCCTTAACGGTACATGTGCAGTGTTACATGATGTAAGTATGGAACGCCCGGCAGTGCTTGTCACAGTTGCTTCTGGAAAGGATTTTTTTTACTAGTGTTACTGTTAGTGGCCACGGCCCCTTAGTGTCTATAAAAAACATATATTCCTGGCCATTTGGGAATGTGTCAGTTTGCAACAGAAATGGAGAAACGCGCATTTTATTAAAAATCATGTGATATCACGAACATTTATACATCACTTCTATATGGAATTGAAAATAAGTCATGATTCAATTTTATTTGGGGGGGCTGGCGCCCCCCTAGCCCCCCCACCAGTACGCCAGTGACTACTACTACTACTACTTCTACTACTTCTACTACTACTTCTACTTCTACTGATACTCAATGTACATTAAAACTTAAGATGGATCGAAGGTCCAGAAACAATCCACTCCCAGAAGAATTTATGATTAAAATGGGTGTTTAGTTAAGAGATACAATCCTCGTCCACCTTATTGAGCTTTAAAAAGGGCTAACGGAACTTATTTGTTGCTCTCACCAACTGAACCCCCCCCCCCCCCAATCCACCGGACATAAAAATGGCCGTTCGAATTACTTCCTGGATAAATTTTATTGCCACGTAATATTCCCCCCCCCCCCATAGTTCTGATAATAATACAAGATCGATCCGCTGCAGCATTCAAATGTAAAACTGTCTGTTTTCGACATGTTAACAACCGTAAACATGAAATGTATGCGCATCATGTGAGCTGTCGTCTGGGGACTACTCCTGCTACTACATGTATGTTCAACCCGCTTGACGAGAGCTGAAAATACGATATTCATTTTGAAATCCTACATGAAATCCATATTTCCTTTATAGGTGGTTCTTTGTCACTATTGCCTCAATCGAGACGATGACATTTTGATGAAGATGTTTTCATTGTCCCAATGGGGATAACGTATCATATTTCACATCTCCATATAGGGGCCTACAATACGAATATATAGGTGAGTGTCCTGTGTTTTCTCTCTCTCACTCTCTCTCTCTCTCTCTCCTCTGTATCTTTCTCTTTTCCTCTCTCTGACTCTGTATCTATCTCCCCCTCTTCCTCTCTCTCTCTCTCTCTCTCTATTCCCCCATATCTCCTTCACTTTTCCCTTTCTCCCCTTTCCTCTCTCTATCTCGTGTTCTCTCTCTCTCTCTCTCTCTCTCTCGCTCTCTCTGGAAGTGTATGGGAGGACACGACATTTTTACGAGAGAAAGGAACTCCGACGGCTGAAGCTTTCCTCACAAATACTTTCCTGAAGACCATTTTATGTTGGGAAAGCGGTGTTTGAACTGAAACAAACTTCAGTGTAAACAAATGTCAGGTCCTGACATAGTTTTCAATTCAATTCAACTCAGTTTTAATTCACCAAAACAATTACAAAAGATATAAAAATACATTCAGAGAACTATAAATTGTTCAATAAAGAAATAGAATACATGGATATACATTGGTTTATCAATAAAAAAGAGTTATAAAAGCTTGGCAGGTAGCAGCCAGAAAGAAAGTGACCGTTATATAAAGTGGCCGACCTAATTATATATAATTGAAAGATATATAAATATAAGTACCAGACTTATACAGGGACATGACAGAATACAACAATACAGGGAGGATACAACACAGTGCCTTCTATATACTATTACAGATAAATGAAACAAGAGGTTTAAAAAAATATATATATTTTTACATGAATAAATATTTTAAACCTTCTTTTAAAAAAATTCAGCAATTTAGATTCTTTAATTGATGGGGAAAGCGAATTCCAAATTATAGGTCCTTGGTACATTGTAGATTTTTGAAAAAAAGTGTGTACGCATAATTATGAAGCAAATGAAAATCCATACATTTCTTATTCTATGGCTATGAATATTGCAATTTAAAGTAAAAAAAGGTTAGGATTGACTCGGGGAGATAACATTGATAACATTTTTTGTAATGTACGACCTTTACCAGATGCGGGTATTATAATTTCAGATTTGTCTGACCACTTTCCAGTTTATGCAAGGATGTCTTTTGGTATGAATATCCGTAATATTTCTAGTAATATATATATTCGTAAAAGTAATCCTACCAGTATTGCTAAATTTAGAGATGAGTTGTTAGCAAGTGATTGGAGAGAAGTATTGAGTGATTATGATGTTGATAGCTCATATGATAAATTCTTAAATACTTTCTTTTTGCTGTATGATAAAAATTTACCATTATGTAAATGTAATAGTAGAAATCGTAGAACAACCCCTCGATTGCCATGGATCACTAATTCTATGTTGAGGTCAATAAATAGGAAAAATAAGTTGTACTATAAGTATAAGATTAGTAAATCTCAGTCTTCTCATGGGAAATATACTATTTATCGGAATACTCTTACTTCAACCCTACGTGCTGCTAAGAAGCAGTATTACTTTGCTCAATTCCAGGCGACACATAATGATATAAAAGGGACATTGAAAGTGATTAGGAATGTTTTTAAGCCAAAGCAGAAAGCGTCTGATGTAAGTAAATTAAACATTGATGGGAATGTAGTAAATGATCCAGAAGTTATTGTAGATAAATTCAATGAATATTTTTATAATATTGGCCAGAATTTGTCGCGTGTCATCCCAGAGTCTCAAAAAACATTTCAATCTTTTTTAGAAAACCCTAATCATAATAGTTTATTTTTATTGCCAACGACTGTAGAAGAATTATTTGATATTGTTCATTCTTTAAAGAATAAGAAAAGTCCAGGTTGTGACTTTATAACAAATGAGTTGATAAAAAATGTAATTGATGGTATTGTACAACCCCTCGTACATATATTTAATCTATCAATGACCACTGGTGTTATACCCATGAAAATGGAAATTGCAAAGGTTGTGCCCATTTTTAAAAAGGGTGATGCCCTTATCTTGAATAATTATCGTCCTATTTCTTTGTTGAATTCCTTTTCTAAAATTCTTGAGAAGCTAATGTATACTCGGACGATAACATTTATGATGAATGCTAACATTTTGTCTAATTTTCAGTTTGGTTTTCGTGAAAAACACACTACCACTCATGCTATTCTACATTTGGTGGACAAGATATCCAGTGCCTTAGATGCACACATGCATACAGTTGGTGTCTTCTTAGACTACTCTAAAGCGTTTGATACTGTAAATCATTATATTTTAATAGATAAACTGTGCCATTATGGTGCAAGGGGAATAGCATTAGATTGGTTTAGAAGCTACTTAACAAATAGGAAACAGTTTGTTACTTTAAATGGAATTGATTCAGATTTGAGGGACGTCACTTGTGGGGTCCACAGGGATCCCTTCTAGGCCCGCTTTTGTTTATTGTGTACATTAACGATTTTCAACTTTCCGCAAAAATGTTATCATTCATTTTATTTGCAGACGACTCAAGTGTATTTTTCTCTCACAGAAATCCACAAACTTTTTTGCAGACTGTAAACTCTGAGTTGACAAATGCGACTTTGTGGATTCATGCAAACAAGTTGTCTTTAAATCTTAAAAAAACGAATTATATGCTCTTTAGTAATTCCCTGAGTATATTGCCTGGAAATGTAATGTTCAATGGTGTTGAGATTGAAAGAGTATCTACATTTAAATTTCTTGGCCTGCATATTGATGAACATTTAAATTGGAAGTACCATATTAGTAAACTTTGTAAATTATTGTCAAGAAATACTGGTGTAATTTATAAATTGAAATCTGTGTTCCCACTGAATATTTTACGTATGTTGTACGGAACTTTAATTTTGCCATATTTGCACTATGGTGTGCTAGCTTGGGGCAACTCGTTCAAATCTCAAATGGATAAATTACTACTGGTACAGAAAAGAGTAATAAGAATTGTTTGTAATACTCACTATCTTGCGCATACAGATGTTCTTTTTTATAATAGTAGTGTTTTGAAAGTTAAAGATATTTATCATTTACAACTAGGAGCTCTAATGTATGAATTGAATGCAGGTCTACTGCCAGTAGCCTTGGCTAGAATATTTAAGAAAAATAACAAAGTTCATAGTTATTCCACACGTCAGGCGCAAGCATATCACTTGCCTCTTGTTAGAACGCAATGTGCCCTTACTACTGTGGGGTCCACTGGACCTAGATTTTGGAATTCCCTTGAACCAAGAATAGCGCAATCAGTCAGTATTTATGTATTTAAGCGCAAACTGAAGTTACTATATTTGAGTCGATATCGTCTAGATTTATAGTTGTGACTAAACGCAAGATTTTGAGTGAACTAAATGTAGGTGATGTATGGGCAAGAAACGAACCATGGTTGATAATTCTAATTATATACCTCACTTAAGAAATCCAGCCATCTGATTGGTCGAAATCGCAGTCCAAACACAGTGTAATGAAGGAATGATGTCAGTTATTAGAAGTGCAAACGTAGACCAATGAATATGAGCTATAATCTCGGATCGGTTAATTGAATTCAACTGAATCTTTTTTCAAGCGAACAAGGAGAAAAACAAACATTGCCTATAATATATAATCGATCGGTTTGGAGTTGACAAGGTATCGTTTCCGTGGTGTGACTAAGGTTGCACTCATGGATCTTCATTGTATGTACGTATCACTTTCTTTAGCTTCATTGCCTATTTCTGATTTCTTCTCATTCTTTTCTCTCTAGATAATTAAAAAATTAATTCAGATCCAATTTTTACCAACATTTTGTAAAATAACACAAAAAACATGAAAAACGCTGTCAAACTAAAATTAGCTACATTGATGAATACAAGTCATGTACTTATATTTGATGATACAAACTGTTTTTTTTTAAAGAAGTCTTTTGTGAAGAATTTTCAGCAAACTGATTAATATCATTTTCTTACTGAACAACTTAATTCTTAGCTGCTGGAGTTTCTGACGTTGCCTAGAAAGAGAGAATGAAAAAAAAAAATCATAACTGTAGTATACTACCATTGCTCTCAATCATTGCAAACATTGTATTTTATTTTATTGGTACAGGTATACCGACTTACATTTTTTATCCCACTACAGATCAAACTTAAAATTAAAATGGGGAACATTACACAAAAATTAATTTCTTTCGAATTGATTAATTAATTTAATGGCTAATCCAAAAACAACAAGGGGGCACAGTCTCCCATAATTTTCCGTCCCCACTCACCCACTCCCCCTCCCCCACCCCCTCCTCTCCATTCTTATACCCAGACTTGGAGCGAAATGAAACTGCTGGATGGGCAGCCCAGCCTCTGTACTGTGGACCTGATTTTATATTGATATTTATGGTCTGGGATTTAAAATGGCTGGGGTGGTTGTCTGCCGCCTCCACCCTAAGCTTGGCAAGCCCCTAATATCATATGTTGCCGGGTTCAACAAGAGACACAAGTGTAGGACTCTGAAAATAAAGAGTTATTTTTAAACTGAAACATTAGAAGAAGAAAAATATGTATGTTTTATATATGCTCAAGTTTTCGTACGAGTGGTAAAAGAATCATAACATTAAATTGACCGGCAGTCATTAATCAATAACTTTAAGTGATAAATTCAAAAATGTGTCAACCGCCTATCGATGGAAAATCGATATTGAGAGATTGTTTCTTTTTCTTTTTTCCTCTATTCTTTCATAAATTATTTCATATCTAAATTCCTGAAATAGCGACAATATCTCATTTTTGGTTTTTATTGTTCAGCGTGTTTATCATTCATTTGGAGAAATATTGTGGTTTACCAATACACCATGCGTGGCTTCGACATGCTACATGTTTGTAATGTGCCTGACCACACCTGCCTCTATTACTGCTATTATAATTCAATGAGACCACCCTAGTGAAATGCATGTGTTTCTAAATACCAAAGAATCATCTAACATTTATAGACCATGAAAATAAAAGTGAAGAATTATATGTCCAGTTTGTGAAATAGAAAACCAAACCGCATGCAATCCTTGGGCAATGCAGAAAGATGGTGTAAATTACTGTGGTGTGGAGACGTTGAAGTAGGTCACCTCGAAAGCAAAATAACTCCCAAGTGTGTTTGCAAAAAGGTTCCTCAGGAACATATCCGCAAGTGAGGGTGTATTTTTTATGAAAATCTGAAATCAAATGAATTAAAGTAGGTTAGAAGACAAGTCGAAAAATAATGAAATTTTTAGGACGGTAAAGTTCAATTTGCAAGCATAATCATTTTATGTATAGACAATCGGAATGGTTAGAGCCCGTAATGGACCATTACTTATATTGATTAATTTCCTCATCAATTTTGATGGTTTTGATGTAGTTCCTCGTCTGCCGTTATTGTCTGTTACTGATGTGCCTTGAAATTTCATAGACAATCAGTTCCGCTTTAGTAATAAAAACGTAATTGACATTCATATAATATTCAACAGATTTAACACGATCACACACTTATATCCGATGTCATTTACGAATGCTCTGAAATGCTAGATATTTCAAGATCCAATAGCTACTTTGAAGGCGATCGGTGCTTATCTAAAGTTGCTTTTAAAAAAAACTCGAGATAATACTCTTATGAACTATCCCCCCCCCCCCTCCCCTCCCCGTTAACTCAAAATGTGCTTTTCGATGAATCGGTGCGCATTATTTCATAATCATTTGATAAACGTCGACCCCAAAAAAGGAAGATCGTTTCAAATATCATATTCATACCAGTGAACGACAGGAAGTGTTTATATAGGCCTATCATTTTTTTTTTTTTTTTTTTTTTTTTGGGGGGGGGGTCAACATAATTTGCATAAGAATTAACATCATTACAATATGGAACACTAGAGTAGCGAAATGGGGCACGTGGTCAACCTAAGGTGCAGATGATCATCAGTACATCCATGCTTTATTTAATGTGACGGATATAAACTAATTATCTGCTGCTTAAACTCAAGATTCTAGTTATACTTTCCCCCTGTCCACACACAACATTTTCCGTGATTAGCTATACCGTTTCGCGATAGTTTTACGATGAAATTGTGTGTGTGGACGCTCACTAACGATACGTCGTATAACGAAACTAGTCTAACGAAACGCAGGTTTGGGCATCGTTTCGAACTGAAACTCAATAAAGAATCACGCCTAATCACGAAAATGTTGTGTGTGGACAGGGGGAGTGTAACTAGTGTAACTAACTGGGCGGGGCTTAACGTGACCTCGAGCGAAAGGAGACCAGACTGTAGAGTTTCAGGATTACTTTCTTCTGTTTATGGACATCCTTGAATTTATATGATGATTATTTATATGACGTTTCTTGTGTGTGGACACTTTGAAATTTATACTATGATTCTTTATACGACGTTTCGTTATAGAGTTTCGGGATAAATTGTTTTGTGTGTGGACACGCTGTATTTATGACATCTTTGGTGAGACGTGATGACGACCGTTTTCCTCAAGGACGGCGTCCCTCATGAAATAAGTTGTAGTCACGTCACCTCGGGGACCGTAGTTCCAACCAGTCTGTGTCTACCCCCCCCCCCCCCCCACCGGTTCAACAAGTCACGCTACGCAAGTACAACCAGTGCTGCTTTAATGATCGAACACACTATACACCTTTGTCAAGAAAAGTAGCACTGATGCACCTTCTTCAATCTCAAAACAACTCAGTGAGTTTGAGAATTTCATGATAGAGTGGGCCTAAGATCAATTTCTTGCCTGTGGTCTGCGGATTATCAGGAAAAGATATCGGTATCAGATTTCCCTCTTAGGGAGTGTCTCTCGATGAGAATAATTAACAGATTTCATCCGAGAGGTCGTTCTCCTCTCCAAGTCTATTGGTTGTCAACGACCTCCTCCGGAGGGTTTATATCTGTCAGGATGAGAGCGATTTTTAATCAATCATTTTAGTATCTTCAGAGGTTAAGTGTCCCATGTAAATTAATTAGCTGACCCGTTGAAGTACAGTGTAGTAGCCATTGAATTGTACATCTTCATTGAAAAGTTTTTAAGCAGATTGGTTATCGTCCATTACGTTATCTAGTTTTTGATAGAAAGTTTTTTTTACAATGGCTCACTTAAATATGCATAGCACTAGATGGGAATTTGACCACATAAACCATTTTGTTTAACATTCCTTTTGATATACTTGACTTGCAAGTAGCTTGCGCAGATGCTTCAAGCCTTGATTCTGAGCTTGATTTAAGTAGTTACAATCTTGTAAGAAAAGATATAAGTACATCAGGTAGTGTTGTTGCGTGTATATTAAATAGAAAATAGATTTTGATGTACAGCTGCAAACATTATTTAAAACACGAGAACCCGGAAATGTTACGGTTTGATGTTAAAGTTAAATATCCACAATTTTGTTTAATTGCTATTGTTTATGGAACACCTAGTTCTTCCGCTGACTTCTATTCTAAAATAGAACTCCAATTTCAAGGAGAACAAACTTTACAATTTACTTCAAATGGTATTATCCTTGGAGTTTCCACTTGTAATAATCATCATTTATACTCCCACCCCTTGTCATCTAAACTAAAGAATAATAAATATGTGCACCTTCCTGTAACTACATAAAATGGAAAATGACCCAACAGTTACTACTTGCTAGAATATCGAATAATAGTAACAACCTACATTGATCTGATTTTCGGCCTTTGAAGAAGTAATATCATCATTTCTCGAACAAGTTAAACACGAATGTAAATGTAAGTCAGGACTGGTATTGATCATTAACTCTTCCCTACTTTGGAAATGTCGCATTTATAGATCATGTAATGGTTTTATCAGACGCAATCGATATCTCTTGTCCCAGACGTGTTTTATTAATGACCTATAATAAACTAGTGAAGCAAAAACGTAATTTAATTTACATAATGCATATATTTTTAATAAATTAATTTTTCCAAACACCGTAAGGTCCCTCTGTTTCCACCATCCGAGAAGTCTTTTAATCTTGCTTAAAATCTCCTTATAATTCAATTCCTCTCTTATCCTGACGTCTAACGCAAAATACACTCCCAAAATCTTAATTTCTTCAACCACATTCTCGAAGGGAAGTTTTTCTGATTTGTCTTTGTTTATCCCCAATTTCATAATATTAGTTTTGTCCGCATTAACCCGTAAACCACTTATTTTCTTAAATAACGTATAAATCTCCTTTACTCTTTCTACGGATTCTTTATTTCTAACTAATATTGTCATGTCATCTGCATATAAAACTTGTTTGACTTCAATTCCTCCAATATTAACGTCTTTAATAGCCTCATCATTCCTCACTACTGTTGCCAATATTTCAATATCGAGAATAAATAAATAGGGCGAGAGTGGGTCTCCTTGCCTTACCCTTGCTTAATATCAAAATAACGAGTACCGAAACCCCCATTTATAACACAGCTACTTATATTACTGTAAATAGTTTTTACCCACGAATAAAACGAGGGACCGAACCCAAACCTTTCTAAGACTCTAAAGAGGAAAGTATGAGATACGGAATCGAATGCTTTTTCGAAATCAACCGCAATCGAATAACTACAGGCTTTATCATCTGACTCCTCATTCAAAAAACAGAACATATCATCAATTAAACGTACCGCTTCTCAAATATTACGATTATTCATATAGCCCACCTGGTCTACGTGTATGACTTCTTCAAGTACTCCTTTAATTTTTGTAGCTAACACCTTTGACAAAATGTGTAATCAACATTTAGTAATGTGATCGGCCTACAATTAGTTATGTATCGAGGGTTTTTCCCTTCCTTCTCAGTCAAAGTAATAACCCCTTGTTTTTGTGATATGGATAAATTCTTTATGACATAACCTTTATTTAAAGCATCTACCAAAATATTTCCGATACTTAACCAAAACGTAATATAAAATTCAACTGTTAGGCCATCATTACCAGGAGACTTGTTTAATTTCATAGCCTTCAATACCTTTAAGCACTCATCTTTTGTTATTTTACCTTCGCATGCTTTCCTTCCATTTTCACTTAATTTTTTAACATTTTTGAAAAACAAATTGTTCGTGTCCTCATTAAAAACATTTAACTTTTCCGCATATAAATTTGTATAAAACTTCCTAATCATCGCCAAAATTATGTTCCTATCATATTCAACACATTAATTTTCATCATACAATTCCCTTACCACTGTTTTCTTCTTATTTGACTTTAGCAGTTGCTCGAAATACTCCTTGTTTTTTCCCCTTCCTCGTACCACGCAGCTCGTGACCTAATCTTTATTCCTTCTATAGACTCCTCAGGCAATAATATATTTCTTTAATTGTTTTTTCTTTTCCTCCGTTTCTTCCAACTTCAATAGAAACCTAACTAATTCGCTTTCCAGCTTTTTTACTTCATTTTCTAGCCTTTGAATATTCTCTTTCTTTTCCTTTGCCTTTCCCTTCGAAAATGTAATTGCGTATGCCCTCATTTTCATTTTCAAATAATCCCCAAATAACAATTTCTTGTCAAATACACATAGTTAACCTTCCCGAATGAGCCTGACAGCGTCTTTTAAACAAAAATGTAATTGGCGGTAGAATTTCAAGGGCGGGGATAGGCACCACCAGCATACCATCTAGTCTTCCGTCAATACCCTTGCCTTGACCTATATAAGCAACAGTTATGCTAGCGATCATTCACGTCTATACAGACTTATTTGTTGTATTGATTTGAAGATTTGAAGACAAACAAAGAAAAAGACACATCTGTAGGCCAAACTTATTTTGTTTCCTCCTATACGGTTGCCCGTGCAGTTGGAATAACCTTCTTCTTTTTTTTCTACTTTTTACTATTTTTCATGAAGTGATTATGAGAATTTGATTTATTCTAGACGTACACATTTTGTATTTTTCTCAGAACTTTATTGATTCAAAAAGTAATTGAGGTTGACGAATAAATTATGTATAATTATAAGAATCCATGAAGAATCTATCAAGGATATATAGAAAGAATAAACCATATTGTAACAATCGTGTCATGAAAAGAGGTTAAAACATTTTATTCCCACTTCAAGGGCAACATTGTACAATCTCAAATCACGTAGAAATGTTTCGGATATCATGAGAGATTGCTTTATTCATCTATTTTTCATACAAAATTAATGGTAGCTGACACACAATCTTCAACGAACTAAAAAGTCAAATATTGGCCAGTAACCGATAGTGTCGCGTTTAACTATACAGAAACGTGCTTCGCAACTCCTAGAGACAATAACATTCGGCGACTTATGTGTGTGCGTGCAATAGTCATGTTTTTTCAGTTCGCGTTTTCTTAATTGCAGCTATAATGCCCGTTCTGACCCCCTTGCTCACTCAAATATTCAAGGACTTGATGTAAAAACTTCTTTGTAGGAATAGGAATGATAGGAAAGAATGTTAAGTCCTAAAACTTCTATTTTAAAGCGACCATGTGGGAGCTTCTCTTATTTCAGATTACTAAAAAACGCCATACTTCGTTCTGGAAAAGCAAAGCAATTTGCGCGTTGTGACAAACACGGTTATTTCGTGGGAAACGGGTGGTTAAGTTGCTAAATACGGTAAATTGCATCAGAAAAAATGGATTACGGTAGCAGAAGGTTAACTGTAACGGAGAAAATGATCACAAAATGTGAGAGGCAGATTTAACAGACGACTCAACATTCGTTAATCATTTGCTCGTGTGAAACTTGTATTAGAGTAAAGACGTACGTGAGGAAAGTATTATACGTCTGATATGATCAGAAGGGTAACGAACCAAGGGAAAGCGATGAGAGGAGATTAGAGGAGGAGAAAAGTGTTGAGGATGGGAGTAACATGACGACATGATATTAAAGACATCCGAGTCAACCGCAGAGCTGACAAGATTGTGAGAGGCTCCTCATCAGCCTTCTCTCTTTTCGTCATGTTTTTAAATGCTAACTTTATTGGATGAGCTCGCGCCTTCGAATATGTTTGAAACAGATATATGGCGCCATAAAAATGCTGTGAATCATCATCATCATTTTAGACTTATTGGTATACTGTGGTACAACTAATACAATTATATGTTATACGTATAGAGTACATTGTTTGTTGCCTTTATTCAATGGTGATCATTTACCTTCGAAATCCTTCATTTTTTTTATGGTAAAACATCAAGAGACGAAATCGTCAACTATTTTGATTTTTTTTAACTTTGTTATTTTTAAGTATACCAAAGTTTAAAAGTTCAAAGTCAGCTAAAGAGGATTTAACAAATCCTTTACAGAGTTTCCTTTTTTGTTTTGTTATCTTGCCCTTGCCTTTAATTAATGATAAACTATTATCGAAACATAAAGATCGGGAAGATTATAACAAGCATTTTTTGCGTTGGGGAGGAGTTGTGGACCCCAAATACTGAGGACAAGACGAAATTATTCAAGATTCAAGATTTTATTGTCCATAATATAATACAGAAATTTGTTTTCCATTGGTATAACATGTAATACATAAAACATAAGACAAAAACATGGTGTCGTGTGCTGAAAGCCAGAAGGGCGTCAAGACTCTATAAGAAAAAGTATGTGAGCAGGTACGGTTCTCCGGCTTTCAGCACAAAACATGACAAGATAGTTATATGACTTATACATAGCAAGAATTTTATATACAATTCTGAATCACATCATGAATAAATTCAGGTATGAATATAGATGTGAATATGAGCAGCATCACAATCGAAATACGAGCAGAAAGATAAAGGAAAAGAGAGCTCAAGCTCGAAGGACTGATAGAAGAGAGAAATATAGGGAAAGTTGGTATAATATAATAATGTATAATAATGCATTATTTACCTAGAGAGTAACCACACCGGGATAAAACTGCTTTCCTGTGTGCCTTGCAATGAAATCACCGCTAGTATTGCTAGCCAATCATTTTAAAACACCTCTGGGTCGAGAGAGACAAATATGGACAAAATACCCTGTCCGATGATATAACCAACGAGCAGAGGTCGAACCCTGGACCTTTGATATGAGAGTAAAACGCCTCCACCATAATGCTGCTACGAGACGGCCTTGGTGTGGAAAAAACGGCGTTGGATCGTGGCAATCGCCGAGCTATAAATTACTGAATTAAATTGAGGCCCAAATCTAAAGATTCGAAACGATAAATGTATCCTTCTGGATTGAAGGACAAAAATTATATGCGGGGGGAAATATCTCGTCCAAGGATGCTATTAAAGGTATAGACCAGTTCCGGTCATGCGATTGCATCGTGAAAGAAACGTGGTGGAAAAGGTTGATCATCTAGCATATAAGTATTGGTGTGTACTGCAAGGTTCTTGAGTCATCAAAATGCTACAAGCACTGTACACTAGAGGGATGTATATGGGACGACGCGATATCTATCCAGGCCGGATCGATATGATAATTTACCAAATATATCAATTAGTAGGCGGTTTCCCGGCAAAATATGTATTATCACGTATTAGTCAAAACATATTCTTTCACACGATTGGTAATAAGAGCTTCCATTTCATTCTTTGAGAGGGGGTGCGTTTCCAAAACTGATCTATACCTTTAAGCACCGAACAAGGGTCGAACCCGGGACCTCACAACTCACAAGTATCTAGCCTTCATATATCACAGTTCTTCAACGAGAGGACGATCTTGATGTGATTACGAATCAGCGCGATGAAAATGGCGTCGGATTGTAACAGTCGCCAGACGACAACATTTTAAATTAAATTGAGACTCAAATCTAAAAGAGTCGAAACAGTAAATGTGTCCTTCTGGGTTGACATTGATGAACGAATACAATGTCCTGTCGAGCATTACGTCCATTCCTTTTCTATTCTAGGTTCTACTAGGTACACACCAAGGGGACTAATTATACATTAAATCAAGAGAAAGCCCCAAGAAATGCGCATTTACAATGTCGTTGGTGGTATAATGATGTTAGGGAGGAATACGGGGGAAAGGGAGAAAAACAATCTGGAAGAGGGTGGGAAGAGGCCCCGGGATTTGAGGGAAGATGATGCTTGGGGATTGGTCAGGGCCTTTTAACCTTAGAGGAGCTCGTTTCGTCTGATACTGCCACGGGTATTGATGAAGGTGAGTGAGATTGAGTTCAGAATCTCCGTGATATTGTTGTCAAACTCAGGTCTTGATGACACGTGGCAGTTTCGATGACAAAGCTGTCTCGCTAATTTTCATCTTGGGTGCTTGGTTCAACAACGCCCATGGCTACAGAAACAGCCACCTGGCGCGTATGCAGGGGGGGGGGGGCGGTTGGGGGTCGAACCCCCTCAATTTGTTTAATGCGTGTGTTTTGGAGGAAACCCCCCCCCCCCTCATTTTTTTTTTCAAATTTTCGGGACAAAAAAAAAGGTGCTCTTATCAATAAACAAATTAGAATCGCGTTCATAAATGGAGTGATAAAATTAAATAGAGGTTAAACTTGAACTCGCTATCGAATGCATTAATAGCTTCCCCTAATCTTCCAATGAAAACCATCGGTGGAGATGAGCTGGGGCTACCCCAACCTCGATGGATGCGCCAATATAGAAGGAAGAAAAGTGAGAAGTTTGCGATTTGCTTACGGTATACGAGGGTCAATATTCAAATTTGTATTTAAATATATACAGAGATGATTATACATGTAGAAGATTGGACGACTTTCTTGATACAAATTACTATGACAAGTAGGAGAAAAGATCAACATGACGGCTACTTGTATTACGTCATGTTGTCACTAGAGGCACTACACGGTTGTATATTTTGTCCTTCCATTTTCATCACCATCACACTATGCCCGCGTCAAGTGTGCACAGCTGTATTTTAGCTTGCTCAACATATCGACAGAAAAAGGTGAAAAACACGACCTAAAATCCCGAGGGAATGCTTGTCTCCCTTCTCTAATTCAAGCTTGATATGATGAACGATAAGATGTCCCTTTTAGGAACGAAGATCCTGACACATTGTCGACAGGGTAGGATTCAATTAATGGTTACCAAAATAATGCTGTCGGGTAAGAAGATTGCAAAGCTGCAGATGTAACTGTTTTTGACAGCCTAGACTGCTAGGCATGTTAGGGGCGGGAAGGCGTTCGATCTCAAACATTTACCAAAGTCCTAAGTCCGATGTATCACGATAGCTTCAGAATAAGGGCGGGTTAAGAGAGAGGCGCATCAAACGGAGGTGGGAGGGGGGGGGGGGGGGGGGGCTTTCTATCCGTCTATGCACAACCTCTTGCCCCGTCTGATAACCATGGTCCTTGATTATCTTTGAGAGTTTCATTAATGCAAGAATGGCTATGTTAAAGAATGGCTTTGTTAAAGGTATCAATTAAGTTTCTTTATTTTATAAATAGATCGCATCTTCTTCTTTTTTAACCTTTTTTTTTGGGGGGGGGGTGGGGATCGGGGGGGGGGGGGGGTTCTTTACTCATCCACTAGCTCCGATTTTCAACAAGAATGTTAGCACATGTCCCACCTTGGAAGCCCCTGTAAACACAGACAACGATTCCGCGTTTTCCAGGTCATGTAAGTATAGTCGCTCTTGCGACTAGAATTACTATACAAACTTGCCAATGTAACTATTGCAACAACCTCGATTCTCGAGGGCAGGACGAGATTGTCGCATTAAAGTGAATCATCAATCAACTGAATTTTGGGGTGGTAAAGACTTTTTAAAAGAGAGGTTGGGCACAATCATTTTTATCGACTTTTGTAACGATTCTGCACCCTCACACCCCCTCCCTCTCTTTCTCTCCCCCTCCCATCTGTCTTTCTCCCTCCATCTCTCTCTCTTTCTCCCTCTCTCTTTCTCTCTCTTTCATTGGCAATTCGATCAATGTTATTATGGTGCAATCAAGTCAGTTTAATTCACAATCAGGGCCTCGTCTGATAAACAGTTGCGATTCTTCGCAACTATGTACATAACAAGGATAGGAGACTGCAAACTTGCGATTGATTGCAGGACTTAAGATTGATTTAAATCAATCGCCACTCTTTATAAGTCGTGGCCCCGGTTGCTAAATTTCGACTCGTCTTTTTTCTTCAAGCATTGTTTACTTCAAAAGCACTTTTCCTTTTAAGAAACCCCTGTAAACATAGTAAATCTCAACGAAAACACCGTTGAAAGATTATCTAATCCTAAAATATGTTGCTACTCTTGTTCTTATAATTGTTTTCCTCCACATCTCTATTTTTGTGTTAGTAATATAAATAATGATAGTTTTAAATAGGAAGGGTAGGTTTAGTTTTAAGATGTTTCTTTGCTGTTGTAGTTGTTCTTTATTTGTATGTTCTTTTTCTTTTTTGTAATTGTCATCAAAAGTCTTTGAATTTCCCTTCATTATTGAATGATTCTTCTTACTTTGCCTTAAATCATTATTTTGTACATGTATATATTAGTAATTAATTTGCCTTTGTCTACAATAAATCTTTAATCATAACTGTTTTGGTTGACAGGGCTAATGTGGAAAGCACTATTGTATCTTACAATGCTACCATGTACAATATATTTTAAAAAATACAACAAATAAACAAATAAACAAATAAATAATAAATCGATAAATCAATAAATGAATACATAAATAAATAAATAAATGAATGAATATAACATTAGATAAATTAGTAAATAAATGAATATAGGCATTCTCGCGAGAATTCCAATATTGTCAATGTAGTTATTTTGACAGCCTAGAATACTGAAGACATGAAGACGCTTTTGCTTCAAAGAGAACTATACCATCCCAAGTCAGTTAAGAGGACACAACTAAATTGGGGAACTCCTATCACATACAATTTGTGCACATCCTTTACTTACTACGGACTCGAGAATTCCATCCAGGCACCATTTTCTGAACATTTTACATTACCGCTGTTATATTGCCATAATGGCATAAGAATTAATTCATGGTGAGCCAAAACGCCCTGGGTGCAAACGTGTTTCGAAAAGTACCTCCCCCGAGAGCAAAATGTGCAAATTGCTTATTTGACTAAAACAGGTAGTGGCAGATCTAGGATTTCTAAAGAGGGGGAAGGGGCTCAAGTCCATGTAACCTAAGACTAGCAAACACATCGAACACAAAAAGGGGGGATCTCACAAGCTTTAACAAATCGTTCTTACATTTTTAGGAATGCCTTCATTTAGATTCAACGGAAAGTCACTCACAGGGGCATCTTTGGGGGAGCAAGGAGGCGAAAAGAGGGAGTTGCCTTCGATTAATGCTTTTGAATTATTCGTCCTCATCATTCCTGGCCCATCTTTCCAAATGCTGGAGTAACTGAAGTGTTAGGATATAATATATACTATCATCCCAACACTCATTGATCGTATGAGAATATAATAACATATTGTTTTTTGTAATTATAAATAAAGCATGGATGTAGTGCAACCACATTTTTGTAGATAATTCAGGTTGGTTCTCTGTCCTTGGAAATAATGAGATTATGAATACTACTTCCCAGAAAACACAACAAACGAAAGCAACATTCAATATATGGTCTGGTATGACATTTGTAAATGTCGTTTTGCTAAAGGGTATTGGATAACATTACACGCATAATACTTTCGGTTGTGTTCCAGCTTCTCCCAAGTGAGTTGTATTTATGCAAATAGTTAGATTTTCTTCTCTTTTTTGTTGTTGCAAGGTAGGTTTGCAGTTTTTTGTTATTATAATTGTGCTCTTATATTACCGATTGTAAATATATATTCTATATGTTATGTTATCATGTGCAAGGATTAAATTTTTCTTTGAAGGTTATTTACTTCAAGTTGACATATAAAGTGCTTATAAACTTAAAAGTACATTAACCTTTACAATAAATGGTAAATAATACTTCATAATACTTTTGTTTGTGTACTTCCAACTTTTCCTCAGTGAGTTATATTCATGCAAATAATTATATTTTCTTCTTTTTTTGTTGTTGGTCGGTCTGCAAATTTGTGCCATTATAATTGTGCTCTTATATTACTGATTGTAAATCCATGTATCTGTATTTCATGTTATCATGTGCAAGGATTAAGTTTTTCTTTAAAGGTTATTTACTTTAATTTGATACATAAATGGCTTTGAAACGAAATGTACATTAACCTTTACATTTAATTGTTAATATTAACACGACTATAACAAATCATGCTCTTTACAGAAGTAAAGAAAGAACAAAAAATAGCCAACTTGGATAGGGAAATCCATCTCTTCCAGAGAATTTGTTTTAAATTTTCAAATAAAACCTACACAAGATGAATTATGGGACTCTTTGATCAATGCATGTCCAGTAATGCTTCATTTAAGGTGACACACAGTGATGGTGAAGATCTGGGATTTATGTATTTTTCTTTGTTTATTGAGTTGATCAAAGACCAAATCAGTAATTACAAGTAGTTTCCTTTAATAGCTGTAAAATCTATCAGAGGACAACACAGGCTGGGGTTATGTAAATGGTAACCAAATCGGTTTTCCCTTTCAAATAAACTGTCCTCATTCTAGAGTTACCAATGCTTCATTTTTTTAAGTTAGAAAATGAATATAACTTTGAATGTAAATTTTAAGTTTGGAATACTGCTCCTATCATGAGATACTCCTAATGAAAAGAATAACGTGATCATAATAAATGATCAGAGTCATTCTGGGAGAGTCAAGGATAGACAAAACAATTGCTGGCATAGGCCAGAAATAGCGCGCCCCTTTTACAGCTGTTTAAGCGGTGCCTTTGTGAGACAGCGACATGTGAAATTTACCTCTGTAAAGAAACCGAAAATGCGCACAGCCAGTGAATCTACAACGGTGGAGTTATGCGCGCAGTAAGCGTGGGAACGCCGTGTGCAAGATTTTCTCACTTTCGACTTTATCTCCGCTCGGAGAAGTCCTTTTTCCCCGGCCCACCCACCCCTCTTAAGTTAAAGTAGAGTTGAAGAAGTAAACTACTTAAAGTTGATTGAGGATTAACAAATTGGAAGTACAATGTTGTTTTGAGTGATATAACGAATTGTATGTACTTAATATCATGGTAACACGGGGGTTGACTGGGGGAGGATTTCTTTTACTCGTGATTATTCCATGGTTGGTTCCGATTATCACCACTTCTTATATATGCGCTGGTATAGTAGCACCGGGATAACATTGGGGATACTGCAGGAGATACTATCCTGTCGGTGGGTCACGTAAACCCCAGGTATCTGGGGTGATCGGAGGGAGTTACTACCCTTCCGCTGATCGCGTGACTCGAGACCCCACAAATATAGTGTTTCCATAACTATGTTAGTTATGCATTGATGATTTTGTGAGTATTGAAAAGTTGTGGGGATCATCCGTAGGAGATACTATCCTACCGGCAGGTCACGTAAACCCCAGGGACCTGGGGTGATCGGAGGGAATTACTATCCTTCCGCTGATCGCGTGACTCGAGATCCCACAAATATAGTGTTTCCATAACTATGTTAGTTATGCATTGATGATTTTGTGAGTATTGAAAAGTTGTGGGGATCATCCGTAGGAGATACTATCCTACCGGCAGGTCACGTAAACCCCAGGGACCTGGGGTGATCGGAAGGAGTTACTATCCCTCCGCTGATCACGTGACCGGAGATCCCTACAATTTTGAGTTTCACTCATGGTACATGTACCCTTAAGATTGTTGAATCATATCACGTTTATACATTATTGTCGAATTGTTTATGGTGGACCCTCTTTATTGTGGTTATAAGATTTTGTTATTGCTTTTATGCATGTTACTTGTTTTACTTTGACTTTCCTACTTTACATGTTTTGAGGAAAAGGACTCCTAGTTTCGGAGCGGAATAAATGTCGAGCAAACTGCAAATCAGTCTAAAGTTGTCTTCTTCCCAGAATCAGCCATATCTAAGGATTGATGATGAATAAATCATTTCTTTGGAGACAGAAGAGTGTTAACTCATAATGCCCTTCTGGCTCTAGACAATGTCAACTCTAGAATCATGAAGTTTTTTATCTTAAATACAACCTTTTGTGTGCTACCTTCATAATTATGTTTATCTAAATAATATATAAACAAAAATATAATAAAATCAGTCTTACCTCTTCAACTTTCCCTAACAATGCATTATCTTAGTTATTAAAAATCAAGGCAAATCTTTAAACATATATCATAACTAAATATCTTTATTTATTTCTTGGAAACAAAAGTCGTCACAATCATCCCCTATTGCAATGAAACATACATGTATTATGGCAAGTTCCTAATGAACAAGCACACAATTCTACTTAATAGATGCTACAGTAATGGTATATCATAAAATATATTGCATAATAACATAATTTTATCATGTCGGTAAAAATAACTTTGACAACATATCCCATAGGCATTCGTTACAGCATTTGTGACCAGCTGCTATAAAAAAGCAGTATCTCCCGTGCTAGCCTAACCAGACTTATTTCCTCAAAACATTATGACATAGAAGAAAAATAAGTGAGGTACCTGGCCTCACGAGGCATTCAAAGTTAGGATTGTTTATATGTGAAATTTCATAATGATAAGTATGAGATTACTTTCTCAACTTTTTGGAGCCAGAAGGGTGTTAAATTTATATAAAAGGATATGAATTAAGACCCTTCTGCTTCTCAGCAGTGATCTGAACATGATGATCACCGACAGCCGAAATTTCAATCAGTTTAGGAAAGAAAAAGATCCTTCAATGTATGAACCATGGTTAAAGCTAAATAAAGCATCTACAGAAAAACGAACAGAGGGATTTTATAAAATGCAAATAATAAAAGTTCTTTATTCTACAGATTTAGTATAATACATGCATGTTTAGTATAATTAACATGAATGAACATTTGGATTAATAACCTTTGAGAATGAAACATTTTAGGGATGATTTCATGTATGTCATTCAATAAATTCAAAAAAAAATTAGACTATATATTTACTAATAGTTTGTAAAAATAGTTTATGGTCATAAATGATACTACAGAGAGTTATACAATGTAAATGTATATTTACATGTGATATCACATCCTTTTTCAATGATGAAAACAGAAGTGTATTCCCTATAAGTTGAGAAATTAACAAATTTTCATTTCATTTCCTCTAAAAGCAAAGAATCACTTAACATCATATGGAACTCCAACATATCTTTATTATTTATTAATATGGTTAGGAGGCTGGAAATCGTCAAAGTATGAATACACGTTTCTTTACCGTGCTCATATTTTACAAGTAGCAGCTGCAAGGGATCTTTGCCCACCCACACCCACCAAAAAAAAAGAGAAAACGATATATTGCACAACACCTAATAACAATAATAACACTTTTCACCTGCCTTAACAGTAATAATGCCAAAGACGGCAGGCAAATACAAAGGCCTGTATTATTGAACACCACCTCCCTTCAGGCCAGGCTTCAATCAATCAACTTGTTATGTGCATAGAAAAAACTTTGTCAAATAACTTGTGGAAAACCTCCTCATCTGTACAAATCACCGCAATTGTTTAACTCAAATGGAAATACAACAAACTTTGTATTAGAATTGATTTCTTATTTTCAATATTAGAGTAATTTATACCGAGCTTAAGGGTAGACCGTTTGCTGTCCACAAAAGCAGTATTAATAATATAATACAATATCATTTTTATTTTTATATCCACATTTTATATCCACCACGCAAGGTGCTCAAGGACTCGAACCGCAAACCATGTGATTCACAGTCCGATGACGTAAACACTAGGCCACAACACCTTAGTAGACTAGGTTATAAGAGTGAACCAATGACCAAAACATGCTTTGCTCTTGATGTAAAGGGTACCATGGTGCTATTATCTATTCAAACTATGAGCATATTATATCACATACGCAAAGAGACATTGCACTTTAAATATACTCTTAGTGAACTGTAAAACAACTTGTTGAGTATACTAGTTGATGCATGAGTACGCTCCGGCCTCGAGTAGGGCGCACACTGAACCTAGGTTGGACTTGAGTTTCATACTGTACATGCTATTGTATGTTATCCTCTATTTTGTTCATACTCCTTAATGGTTAAAGGGGACAAACTCAAGTAATTCAAACATATAATTAAATACAGACTTTACTACTTGTGATTTTTACAAGCAATCACACAAATTTCCTGAGATGATCTACTTGCAAGAGAATCTCAAGGCATTGTCTACCAGGAGAATATATTTATGGTCTTGGTCAGGGGAAACCCCTTAATCATTAACCTTGAGCGAACCAAGCTATTTTGTTTAATGGTATCTAGTTACTCAAGTTATTTTTGGGGTGATTGGTATACTTAAAGCCAGGTAATACTTAGGACTCTTTCAAAACTATGGGCCAATGGCAGAGTACAAGTGTAAATGGGCATTTTTAAGGGATACTGGTAAATTACTAGGATTTGCTCCAGAAAAGTTCTGTTCACTTCACCTGTTGCAAAATTTGAAATTTGTCTGTAGAGGCTTTGAAAATGTCAGAATGTCATTTAATTTCTTAGAATTAATCCTAAAGCCTGTATTTTCCTAAAATGGAGTGACTTTTCAATTAATAAATTTTCAATTCAAATTTGACAAACTTCTCTCGAAAAAATCAATAACAAATCACAAATGAAATTGAATTTGTCATAGAATTAATGAAAATACACTGATTTCTCTTTAATTATTCCTTTGCAAAGTACCTAACTCTAGGAGTAGTGTCAAAACCCCTAATTGTACATCACATCAATCAAATATATGCATATTGACAGCAGCGCCGACTGCTCTTTAATCACTTCATTAAATCAGTGAGAGGAATAGGCCTCATCAACTAAACCATAAACTTGTGCATGTTTGATTTTTGCAGTTTTTTAACTTTGTGTCAAGTCTTTTGAGAATCTCCTCTGTTGCAGAACAATGTGTTCTCTTGCATCCCTGATACTACACAATGTAAATGTGTGAGACCTTTTTGAGCATAAGCATCGTTTTTATGCTTTATACAAAAAATATACAATTATTTGATTTATTTCCAACAGTTTGGCAGTGGACAAATAAACATCTTAAGAATATAATCAGGTTTTTTATCGGTGCAGTACACCATTAGTAGTTTTAGAAAGTGTGGCGGACTTTATCACTTACAAATCACATTTTATTAAATAATATCTAACTCTGTTCAATTGTCATAATTACTGCAATTCTAGACTACGTTAGGAAGTATTTTACTTTGAAGATCTAGAATTGCATTTTAAACATATCATTAATAATAATATGCACAGAGAAAGGCTGCTTTAGTGGCCACCTACCATTAAAAACCAATTAGTAGATTTACTAGATAATACATCTATTTGAAAATGCTACAGGTCAGTTAATTCAGTAATTTCCATGTCCATCTTTAAACGGAGCTCATCTAAACCAAAATTATACCATAAGGTGATTAATCATTATAACTATAAATCATGAACTTATAATTTAGTCCAAACCACTTGCTTTTCCTTGACTAGAAGCCCTGACTAGTTACTGATTGAATTCTGAAGTAATTTTACATCAATCCATACCTTCTTAATTTAACCCATTGAATAATTAAACTTGGAAATGCATGTTAGATGGAAATCAAATCATATCAAATAGGTTAAGAAATAAATTTTGTTTTGTATTTATAGGGAATCATTCTGAATAAAATAGGGAATCATTCTGAATAAAATAGGGAATCAAGCTGAATAAAATAATGACATTTTCTTTGCTTTCTGATACAATTAAAGCACAACATATCCATGTTATGAGAACGAGCTTCTCTGCTAAATTTTCGTAAATGTAGGGGGAAAACATTACAATACATGAATCCATGGGAAACAGCAGCTGAACAATATTTCTTGACGGCTCTACTTACAATACATATTCATTGTTCAAACAAAACATGAAGTACAGATGATCTGCAACTACACGTATCAAAAAAGATGAATTGATTTCTTGGATGGGTCTTATATGTACAATGTTTATTATCTTCCAATTATGACTTCTGGATATCATCTAACGCAATCATATTGTCCACTTGGAGCAAGAAAGGCATTAACTCTGTGTAACATAATGCCCTTCTGGCTCAAAACAGACAAAACCAAGAGATCATGACTAGCAAATGAACAAATAGAAATTGATTTTAAGGAGTGCGTTCTCGTCTCGCTAATGATTCTGCAAAACTCGACATATTTCAATCACTTATAACTGATTTAAAAAGTCGGAAAATGGAAGAAAATTGCACTAGCTATTGATTTACTGCGACATACAATTACAACATTAATTCCCATGTTTTTGTAACAAGCATCGATTGTAGGCTGCTTGTATGTGCATAGGGTTGGCAAATTTCCAATACTAATCATTTGAGTTGCTAACCACCGACATTCAAGGAATTCCATCGTATGATGTAATACAGACGTTATTACTTTTTAATGTTACAAGCAACTACATTATTGGATACAACTTTACATTCATTTCCCAAGATGATGATCTACTTTTGCAAGAGAATTGAAATTTGCATTGTGTACCAGGAGAATATATTAATGGTCTTGGTCAGAGGAAAAACTGGGAAAACCTTGGAACGGCCTTGTATTGTCCAAACAATACTTCTTTCTGAAAAGGAAAAGACATTAAATTCAATGGTCTTGTACATTAATAAAGTAGAAGGGCAGAAAAAAACAAGAGAGAATTCAATGAAAGGGGGTGTCCTGGTGTTGACCTGTTGGTTTAGGATTTTGGCCTTGTATTGTATTGTCTAAACAATAACTCTTTCTGAAGAAAAGACATTAAATTCACTGTTCTTGTACATCACCGGTAATAAAGTAGAAGGGCAGAAACGAACAAGAGAGAATTAAATGAAAGGGGGAGTCCTGGTGTTGACCTGTCGGTTTAGAATTTCACATGTGTACATTACAAAAACTTGGCTTTGACAGCATCTGGATTTTCGTTTTCCTCTCTAAGCATGAAAGTTCATAGATATGCACAGTTTAGTCTCCATAGGGTTAGAGTTGTCAAGCATTAATAAAGATAGATTGATAGACTGATACGGAAGCATATTTATGTTTAGATTAAAATGACAGAAAGACTAACATATAACGTGAGGCAGTATTTGTAATGACTTTAAACATAACTCAAAATATATCACTTTGTATGTTACCTTTCATGACCCGTTGTAATAGAAGGTATTTTTGCAATTACACAACATTTCACATGATTAATTAATTTTTTCCTAAGATCTACAATCTTATCGAAAATAATATCGCTAGTGATATTCGTTTGTCTCGCAATGTGGTCAATAAGGAATCTAAAAGTTCACGACGTTTCGTGCGCATCTGCAACACTTCATCTGGTGATAATAACTACTGTAAGCAAGGGTCTTTTATACTATTGTTCCAATTATCGATTGAATTATGGACCGCTCCGCCGGTCCTCCCGTATAGTATAAAAGACCCTTGCTTACAGTAGTTATTATCACCAGACGAAGTGTTGCAGATGCGCATGAAACGTGGTGAACTTTTAGATTCCTTATTGACCACATTGCGAGACAAACGAATATCACTAGCGATATTATTTTTGATACTACATCCGCAATGAGTAATATATTTAGCATCTACAATCTTACTCCTCTTTGTAATTTTACATGTTTTAATCAGCGTGACTGAAATGATGATACATTAATGCACTTGTCAATGATTGGATTTCACTGCTTTAGCGTCTACTTCTCGTACATCGATAATATTGCAGCCAGGTTGCCTGGAGTTGAAGGTCAGAGGTGATAGTTCAAAGGTGAATTAGGTGACTAGATGCATAATGTTAGCTGTCCCCGTTGTCATGCCAGCGTGCCTGATGGTGCTACCACACAATCTGTGTTGAAGGTTGGAGTAGTCCGTGCAAGGTGCATGTGCCAGGCTACAGTCCATGAGACCGACAGTTGACAAGGCCGATAGCCTACGATACTGATGGCACAAGGGACCGACTGCCGATGAGACCAAAGACCAACAAGTGTGAAAGCCCATGAGACAGATGACCCACAAGACTGCTGGCCAATGAGATAGACTGCTCATGAGACCATGAACCCTACAGTTACACTACAGTATGAGACCGGCAGTGATGTTCTATCAGCCTTCCTGACAACTTTTTCAATGATTTAGGAGACTAACATCATCAGTCACATGGTTTGTCGGTCTCATGGGCCGTCAGTCCCAGCTATCGGCCTCATGGAATATCGGCCCACTGGAATGTCCCGAGGTGCGGAGTGTGTGTGTGTTCCCAGGTAGTTCATCTGGACGGGTAGTTACCTGCTACGCTCTGTGACATGTGGAGGGGTGTCAGCATCTCTTCGAAGGTGGCGTTCTTCACATTGGCACCACGCAGGTTAGCATCCTGAAGGTCACAGCCCGTCAGGTTACAGTTCTGTAGGAGAGATGATGAGAGAGAAAGAGAGAGAGAAAAGGAAGATAGAGGAGAGAAGAGCAGGTTAGCAGAAATATTGACCAATCCTTTAGTTACAATGTCATTTCATCATCAAAATATAAACAAGATAGGATATGAAAATAACAAAGAGACCATCTCATTGCCTGAATATGCAGGTTTAATTTCAAAATTATAGACAGGGAGGGGCTGTAGCCTCTCTCCTATTTAACGACTATGAATGTACTCACTGATCTGCTTATTTACTACAAGAATTTAGAGGAGGCATTTAGAAGTTAATTAATAAAATCTTGAGTTTCTTTATTTGGACACATCATCACAAACTTTTAAAAGCCAAAGGGCACAGCTTTTGATTCAAGGAAGGGGGAGAATGGCATGATGAGAGTAGAGGCATCAAAAGAGGAGAGTGGATGTTGACAAATTTTCCCATTCTAATTTTTTTGCTAGCAAGTATGACAATTTGATGATCTCATTTGCCATTTTCTGCAAATTTACCGCCCTATGGACATTTTTTTTTTAGCTTAATGGAATTTTTTGCCAAAACTGTCAATAAAATTGATCTTAGAGAACAACCCCACCCAGCTCCCAACCTTATGCTCAAGTCATGTTAGTTTCCCACTGCAGTTTTGTTGTTGTTAAGGCAATTTACTGCATTGGGTGTACTAACCAGAGATTAACTGATAATTGACTTACCTCCAAATCTGTTCCTGCTAATATAGCCCATCGTAGATTGGAGTTCTGGAGGTTGGCATTTTTAAGAGTCGCGACCCTTAGGTTGACCCCTGCCATCTGACTATTCTCGAGATTGACACCTTTCATATTTACACCTACAATGGAAAAAATAGCAATTAGTAAGTAATATGCAATCTGACTATAGTTTTAAGGGGGAATCCACCCTGATATTGAGTTGGTTTTAATAGAAGCAGCAAAATGAAAGAAAGAGATCAGTGAAAGTTTGAGCTCAATCTGATGAAAAATAAGGAAGTTATGACTTTTTTAATTTGCGATCAATTAAACACTAATTGGTATCTCTGTAAAGTATCTTTCGAGGTTCCCTCCTACTTAATCTGTACTAATATAATTCAGATATTTATATTTTCCCTTGTCAATCATACATGGATCCTAAAGATATTTATTTCAAATATGTTTCTATACAACCCTTGTGTGTAACACATCTTTTCCATCATAAATTACTAAGAAAATGAAAGTTTATGTAACTTCTGTACAGAGCAAATTGGAGAGGACCTCACAAGATTTGTCAGAGTATTGGTAATTAGTGTTTCACTGATGACAACTTTAAAAATCCATAACTGTCCTACTTTTAATCGAATATTGCTCAAACTTTCAACAAGTTGTTTCTCTTCTTTTTCTGCCTTTATCGATACCAGCTATCATTATATTACAAGCTGCACATTCATACCTGCATTAAAAAAATGAACAGTTTGAAAGGGGATAAAACGGAATCTTCAGATTAACACTTCCATATTTGCACCTGTCTAAGATATTAGCAATATGCAAGATAATAATATGCCTTCTGACTATTCTCAACATTATCATCTTTCATATTTACTCTTGCATTCAAAATAAACAGGATGAACAGGAATAATAGCAATGATCTGGGCTCATATTCATCAAACCTTACAAAGCCTAGCTGTCAACTAAGTCTATGTACTATAGTCTAGGCAATTACCTGACAAATAGCTTGGTGCGGTTTCATGAATATGGGCCTTGAAATATTCTCCAGATAACAGCTTCCATATACTGTACATGTATGTACATGTGTAATAACCTATAGCGATATTAAAAGGAATAATAACTATCTAAGTTTTTCTCTAGACTAACATCTACCATATTGGTAGATTTATTTATTAATTTATATAATTTTCTCTCTAAAAAAAAAATATATAAAAGAAATTAAGCAGAAGGAAAGGTGATGGAAAGAGAAAGAATCCTAAAAATAGTCATTTATGACATGAAATTGTACATATGTATATATATATAAATAATTCATAAAATAGTGTGTGGCAAAAATGGTCAACTGTGACTGATTGCCAAACAAAATCAAATCAAGAAGAAGAAGAAAGCAAGGAAATGATTTAGAATACATGCACAACAGTTTAAACAATTTCAATCTTAAATCAAGGCATTTAGGTACGTTTATAATGTATGATGGCAAAATTAAATTAATCACAGTGAAATATGGGTGAAATAAATCAGACATGAAAAGAGAATCTCCTGCATTATTTGCATTGTATATCAATTCATTGAGATGAGGGGAAAAAGGCACTTTTCGTTGTCACATCTTGTAAACACTAAAAATCAACCCCCCACACACATGCCACTTTAATATAATTATAGCAGAGCAGGTACACTCATTGACACTGTGTTTGTATTATGATATCACATAAGTAGAGGTTTTGCAGGAACCCCCTCAAACCAGGGGAGTGTTTCACAAAGATCCTAAGTTAAACTTATCTCTAAGTTGGACTAAAAGGCCCACTGCATACTTGTAGCTACTTGCGCCCTCTCTATATTAAACAATGCCTAATCGGTGACCATTGGTCCCCCATGATCCTCTTTTTCTTATGTTAACTGAGAGCTGAGTTGATGAGATAACCACCTGTCATGTGACCTTGCAGGGCAGTCTAATCCCTCCTGTAAACTAGTACTGATAAGCTTAAAGTTTATGGAAAGCTGTTGGCATCTATACAAATATTTTGTAAAAGTTATTTTAAAAGGCATAAAATGTTGATTAAAATCATGCATATTCTCTATTCAAGGAGATTTCATGTTCTTGATGCAGAATTTATAAAAAGTCGAAAATACTTAATTTTTTGCTTTTGAATATGATTTATTTTAAGGCTACAAATGGCTCTCTATAATTTTTAAGTCCAACTTAGAGTTAAGTTCGACTTAGGATCTTTGTGAAACACCCCACAGGTCTGTCAAAAGATGATTTTGATAAATTTATACATGATTTCTTTTTATTACCCGTTTGGCAATTATTTATGAAATATGACAACATTCGAGCATGACAAGGACATTTGCAATTATGCCAAATTATCTCAATCGCAATCAGCAACGGAATACATAACGTTGCCCCTGGGACAACTGATCTAGTTTCCTAACAAGTTAACCTGGTTCCCAGTTGTCATAAAACATCACACATCATGAATTAACCAATGGGACCATTAAAAACTCCTTGAGGATACAAAATGAAGCAGAATTATGAGCAATTTGAGAGATCTTTTGTGTCGATTAGGCAGAGAGTCGCACTTCTGCGTGTTGACATGATGCAAACATACACCTAGGGTATTTAAAGATGGAGACGTGAAGCTCTAGAGTAGCGAGGATTTACTTTTTAACCCATAGACTCCCGGACTCTGTACTTCTCACAGGCTATATACAGGAACCATCTGCTTCCCACGTGCAATGGGTTAACTTTATGAATACTTCAAACTTTATGTATACTTTAAAAACTTGTAACTTTATATATGATTCGAGGCCCAAGGCAGAAAATTTAGGAAGCATCCCTCGTGATCACTTCTCCAGAAAAAAAAAAATCAAGTTTTTCAAATCACCTGCAGAGAGCCAGAAAGACATTCTCTCACATCATACACTTGAACACATAGTTAATGTCCTTCTAGGTCTAAAAAGACAACATAGTCTACTGAGAAAATGAAAAGAAAGTTGAATTGCAAATGTGTCTCCAGGGAGGTGTTTCACAAAGATCCTAAGTAGAACTTAACACTAAGTTGGACTTAAAAATTATGGACAGCCATTGGAGCCTTAAAATGAAATATATTCAAAAGCAAAAATTCAAGTATTTTAGACTTTTTTTTATATATTCCACATCAAGAACATGAAATCTCCTTGATGATAGAAAATATGAATGATTTGAATCAACATTTTATGCCTTTCAAAAAAACTTTTACAAAATATTTTCAAAGATGCTAACGGCTTTCCATAATTTTTAAGTCCAACTTAGAGATAAGTTCAACTTAGAATCTTTTACTCTTTTCACACTGGTTTTGCTTAACCCCGTACTTTGCTTAGCCCCGTACTATCCTTAACCCCGGACTATTTTTTTTGGCTTTTCACACACGCTGTTTTTAGTCCCGTACTAGCGCCTATTCCGGAATAAGAAAATTCCCGCTGTTCTCACTGCATTTCGTTAACCCCGGATATCGTGCATGTTATGATTGGACATACTTCGCATCTGGCCAGCTGCGATACGCTCCATTGCGTAGTACCGGACTATTTTTCGTTTCTGTTCTCATTCATTTGCTTAGCACCGCAATTGCGGGGTTAGCAGGAGTTAGCACCACAATTGCGGAGTTAGCCCTGCTATTTTGCAGGGTTAGTTAACCCCGTACTATAGGTGGGGTTAGCCAACTTTAGCCCACTTTGGTAAAAACCAGTCTGAACAGAAAGTGGAATAGGCTTAACCCCGTACTATAGGTGGGGCTAAGACCCCCCCTTAACCCCACCTATAGTACGGGGTTAAGCAAAATATTGCAAGTGTGAAAAGAGTATTTGTGAAACACCCCCCTGGTACCCTAACTCTTCCCTTATTTTCTGATTTGACTTGCATTTTTAAAAAATTGTTTGTGAAGAGCCAGAAGAGCGTTAAAATATATACTTTGACAAAAGTAAATGTCCGGGTGATTCTCAAGAGAGTGTGTTTTGTTTTTGTGAAAAAAGAAGGCTGAATTGTAAATTTGTTTCATTTTACCCTAACTCTTCCATAATTGTCTGATTTGTGATTCAGTTTTATAAATTGTCTGCCACGAGACAGACAAGCAATTTCATGTACTTAAAGGCATTGTTTAACAATGCCAAATCTGAGATGCATGGCCCTACGTGTAATCAGCTCTGTGATATGGTGTAATATTGAAGCCCTAAAAAAAGTGCATTTCAAAATGATAACGATGTGCCTCAAAAAAGTAAAAATCTTTGAGTGACCGGTTTACCATACCGTAATCATTTTCCCCAATAGACTGTAGTGTTATCAAAACCGTTGGGGGAAAAAGGGTTTTCAAATTTCGAATTCCAATCATAAATATCTTGATAATCAGACGGGCGATCGGCTTGTAAACGTCATGGGATTCCTAAAGGTTTATAATTATGATTGCAGCATGAGTTAAATCCAGGATTTTGTTTAGAATTTGAGACAAAGATACCCAATCCCTTTAAACACTGACACTTTGAAAAGACGATAAATGGTCTCAACTCTTCTTTTACTGTCCAAAATTGAGATTTCATACTTAAAGACTTAATTTCTCTATACTTCAATACGATAGCTTTTTGGTTGAAAGTTAAAAGAACGATGATAGCACCTCATCTATATGCATATGTATGGCTGAATTGACTTCCAAAACTTATTATAGAGGGTAAAATTGGTCAGGACTCCTTGGACAGAAACACAGTAATCTGTGGTTTTGCAGATGTAATGTAATCAATGTAGTCAATGTAAATAAAGGAGCAATTGTTTTTGAGTGAGATAAGACACACATAATGGCTTTTGACCCACATTCATTGCTTCAGCCCAAACTTGGTATAAGAGGATCTTGACAATACTTTTTGAAAAGCCTGCTGTCATTCTTGGCAGCACAATTATGAAAATGGTGTAATTAGACAGGGTATTAGTTCTTCTTTACAATAAAATATGACTCAAGGTCACACAGGTTATAACTTTTCAATTAGAAGCTATTCAAGCTACCAAAGTTGCATAAACTTTTTTTGATACGCACTGTATGCATACTACACTGATTTGACTTCCACATGTCATTCCAAAGGAGTGAGAAAGAATATCTGAATAGAATAAATATAATGTAAGTATTTTCAGTTCCAACATTGATCTTTAAATATTTAAATTAATATTAATATGAAGAGCCCAGGGGCATGTCTGCATCAGGATTACAGTGCCTTTTTGGGGGACTAAAGGAAGGATCTAGATTTAGAGGATGACCCTGAAAATTGTCTGAAACTTTCGACATCTCAAATCCTCCCAGCATCTGGTATTCTTAAAGGTAGGACTGAACATGATGCAGTCAACAGAAAGCCCCATAGTCTAGACAGGAAATTAACAGAACACAGGAGGCAAAAAAGAGCCTGGTTAAAACGGAATTGGGCTCATTATTTGTGGTACGCAATAGGAGTTAGTAATCTTTTTGATGCACTTCTTTCCCTATAGCTGCTGTTTATATTGCTTAATATTGATTTTTCTTTTCCCCCTTGCATTATATTCTAATAGTTCAAGACAGAATGCTTCAGTAAATATGTGTATTTCAGGGTATTCTTTAGTTTTTTATTCCCAATCATCTCTCTGTTTTAAATTGATGAGTAAAGTAAAGGAATTTTTTATTAATTTGGCTTGGAATATGAAATAGAACATCTATAAATAAAAATGTATGTGATTGCTTTTCAAAAAATGAATGATGATGATTTAGTGAGAGAAAATCAATATAAATTGTGCATCTTTGCCCCCTAAAAATGAAATTTATAACTCACACTTCTCATGTTGATAAATTAAAAGCCAATTAACATAATTTTGTAATTCCTTGAAAACTCGAAAAATATCAGCTGATAAATAGCAACATACTTTTTAGCAAAACTAAGGTCTTTCAATTTTCCCATTCTATGTGGAATTTGAAAAAAATGAGATTACAAAGAAAAGTTTATATGTTAAAAATCAATGGCAACATGAACCAGACTTTAAATTCTGTGTCCAAAACTTACACTGATAACATCTTAATCTGACACCATTGAGAATACACCAAATAACCAGACTGCGTTCATATCTTGCACCGATACCATTGAGAATACACCAAATAACCTGACTGCGTTCATATCTTATACTGACACCATTGAGAATACACCAAATAATCTGACTGTGTTCATATCTGACGCTGATACCATTGATAATACACTAAATAACCTGACTGTGTTCATATCTTACACCGACACCATTGAGAATACACCAAAATAACCTGACTGTGTTCATATCTTACGCTGACACCATTGAGAATACACCAAATAACCAGACTGTGTTCATATCTTACGCGGACACCATTGAGAGTACACCTAATAACCTGGCTGTGTTCATATCTTACACCGACACCATTAAGAATACACCAAATAACCAGACTGTGTTCATATCTTACACTGATACCATTCAGAATACACCAAATAACCTGACTGTGTTCATATCTTACACTGATACCATTCAGAATACACCAAATAACCTGACTGTGTTCATATCTTACGCTGATACCATTGAAAATACACCAAATAACCTGACTGTGTTCTTATCTTACTCTGATACCATTGAGAATGCGCCAAATAACTTGACTGTGTTCATATCTTACACTGGTACCATTGAGAATACACCAATAACCTGACTGTGTTCATATCTTACACTGATACTATTGAGAATACACCAATAACCTGACTGTGTTCATATCTTACACTGATACCATTCAGAATACACCAAATAACCTGACTGTGTTCATATCTTACGCTGACACCATTGAGAATACACCAAATAACCAGACTGCGTTCATATCTTAATCTGACACCATTGAGAATACACCAAATAACCAGACTGCGTTCATATCTTGCACCGATACCATTGAGAATACACCAAATAACCTGACTGTGTTCATATCTTATACTGATACCATTGAGAATACACCAAATAACCTGACTGTGTTCATATCTTACGCTGATACCATTGAGAATACACCAAATAACCTGACTGTGTTCATATCTTACACTGATACCATAGAGAATACACCAAATAACCAGACTGCGTTCATATCTTATGCTTATACCATTGAGAATACACCAAATAACCCAACTGTGATCATATCTTAATCTCACACCATTGATCTTCTTTTTTTCTATATTAAAAAAAATAGGGTAGCACAAACATTTCTGGAGTTATTGCTTTTTCTTTTTTTTTTAATTGGGAGCTGAACTTTTTCTATAGAATCGCCCAATAGCAAATAGATTACTTTACAGTACACAGCATTAAGGTTGTGCCTCAATGCAATGTTAAGGATTTGAGAGAATTATTATATCACACCTTCTTTTTAAAGGTTTTTAAGCCACTATATATTGTTTAAGCCAGCTAATATGAGCACATTGAGCAGGGCTATCCATTATTATAATTTGCCCATGTTGTCTGTTTAATCTAATATTAAATACTTTGGGTTTATTTACCCAGCAGATATATTTTAAAATAAAATAAATCACATTTATCTTTAAAGGTAAAGACCAGTATTGGAAACGCCCCAATTTCAAAAAATGAAATGGAAGCTCTCATTACCAATCATGTGAAAGAATATGTTGACTAATACATGATGATACAAAATTTGCCGGGAAACTGCCTACTAATTCATATATTTGGTAAATTTGTTTCTCTCATGGTCGTGTGAGAGATATAGGGTAGTCCCATATACATCTTTCTGTGTATAGTGCTTGTAACTTTACGAAGAATGGGCCAAATTTCTTATCATTTTGATGATTCCAGAACCTTGCAGATGCTAGATGCTAGATGATCAACCTTTTCTGATCGATTCCACAACGTTTCTTTCACAATGCAATCGCATGACCATTACTGGTCTTTACCTTTAAGTTGGTTTTAGCAGACAACCTTTTCTTTAAACATGTATCATCAAAGGACTCATTGTCTGCACCGGTCTATTAATCATATTTATTCCACAATTGTCTAGTGCCTTCAATTTGTAAAAAGTAGAATGATCGAGAGTGCTTAACATCAAATTAACATGACAAGGGATGTCAGGAAGATTATCAAAACATGTCGGTGGGCGAGAAACAAAAGTTTGAATAGCCCTTTTAGGCAAGGACATGTATATGTATCAAATGTACTTTCACGCATACGATTTACATGCTACAAATTACTTTGTTTTTTCACAACTTTGCCATGTTGATCGACTCAAAGATATCAGTATTTTTTCTTGTAGCTCTCACTGATTTTATAAAAACATATAAAAGACTAGAATTACTACTCAAAATGTATGCATGTGTCGCCTCTCAAAGCAATAAGATTAAGATCTTTAAAGCTTTTGCCTTTTGACTCATTCATGCGGGTAAATGTGATATTTGTTTCCCAAATAATACCCTCTTAGATCAGAAAACTGATAAACTACATGTCACTGTGTCTGTTACCAGTTCCAAAATATACAATTCTATGACTTTGGGGAACTTTCTGTCATCAATTCGACATCTAAATTGTTCACAAGAGGCCATTGAGAGTGTTAATAAATCTTAGAAGGGAATAACTCATTCTGAAATTTAAGCAGCATTCATCAATCAGCACATTGGCTGATATGCTTCTTTGCTAACATCGTACATTAAAAAGTTGAAGCGTAATGTGAGGTTTTGTGCAATGTTTATGCATCATATAATTACACATGTTGATATTCCAGTAAACAACTACATGTAGGTATCTATAAAAGAATCAAATACCTCTCTTTAGTATGTGGCATAAATCTAGTCATGTGATTGATCGAAATTAGAGTCGGGACTTTAGCCATGCCGCAACTGAAAGAGACGAACTCTTGCCGTTGCCAGGGAAACAGTCAATAGTTAATGAGAAAGATGCCCATTGCCTGGGTAACAGGCATTTTGCTGGTATCCCCATTGGTTTTACGTGTAAAAAGTTTCTTTG
Organism: Strongylocentrotus droebachiensis; assembly: GCA_035222895.1. Lineage (NCBI taxonomy): Eukaryota > Metazoa > Echinodermata > Echinoidea > Camarodonta > Strongylocentrotidae > Strongylocentrotus > Strongylocentrotus droebachiensis. The sequence goes on along the minus strand of JAVYIG010004250.1, from coordinate 120,145 downwards.
TGCGAGCGCGGATATCATACAGTGTGTGTGTGATTCACGAATGATCGTAAACTTCAAGCAACTTTCCAGCAAAGATTAAACACTAACAGACAAATGTCTCAGATTATCTGTGATGTTTTAACCAATCTTTACTCAAGAAAAGGATAATAAGCCAAGTATTCTTTGTAGACTATTTTGTGAATTTGGTATATAAAAGATATATGGACTGCTTTAATATTTGAGGCATATCTGTTTCTATATTGGCTCTCGGGCGCACCAAGTGGTCATAGCAGGATTTAATGTCCCCTCGAGCCTATAGAAACAGCTATGCCTCTCATAGCAGTTTATATCTATACTATTAAACTCTGATGTGAGTTGGATTTCAAAATGAAGAAGTTCTGGTTATGCAAAATACACAAATATAAAATTTGATGGACACTTTCCATATAAGTGAAAAAAAGCAAAGTGCAAAGGACACATCTGCATGTGCAGATTTTAAGACAATAAATACTAGTTTCAATCTTGAAATAGTCAGACATCCTAATTTTTTGAATTTTTGCTGCACCAGGCAACACAATCATTTGGTCACAAACCTTGGTGTATATATATGTAGTAAAGTAGTACATATACACCATCTTTAAAGCAATGAAATTATGTCAACCTCTTCAAAATACCAATGAAAAGACGAATTAAAATTTAGACCAACTTTACTGAAATCACATTCACAGATGCAGTGTGAAAAAAGTAATTTTATGTCTAAGGAAGGACCTTTAGATTTGCTTTATAAAGAATGAGAATTCCCTTTTGGCAATTTTGTATTCTTTGTTTGTTTTTTACAAGGGTTGTTTTGGGGTATTATCAAAACTATTTTAGGATAATTCTGTACAATGTGTCTTGCTTTTATTCATTTATTGCACAAAAAAAGCAGATAAATCTCTTGACATGATTCTTTTGGCATTAGCACCATATGGTTACATCAAGACATATTACCTTCTTTTTTGGGGGGGGGGGATGCAGTTTGGAAAAAGTTATTTAATGTCTAAGGAAGAACCTTTAGATTTGCTTTATAAAGAATGAGAATTCCCTTTTGGCAGATGGTTATATCAAGACATTTTACCCTTTTTTTTGTTCGGGACATAAAATGGATAAATGTCATACCGGTATGTCCCAGAGGAAACATTGCAGAGAATCACCTTTTATAAAGCTTTTCAGGGATAAACCCCTCATGTCTCCCGTTTATTGTTTTTTCGCTACTGACAGATGCAAAATCTGGGTTATCTTGAGGCCGATCAAATACAACACATGTTCCCACTAGAATAATCCCATATATATGAAAAACACATTTTGAGAAGTTGCTTTAATACCAGTTGATCAGTGATTACCGTCTTCAGGGCTTGATACTATTAAAACAGGTGCACAGAACATTTTGGCACACAAAACCTAATTCCAGACCCCCCGAATGTTCAACATTTTAACATACATGCAGAGCTCATGCACGTAGACCCTAACAATTGAAATCCGGACCCCCCCCCCCCTCCCGCCTTCAAACAAAAGTGTCGCGCCCTGCCATATTTTGAAAGGGAATTTTGTAATATTTCTCCAATCTTCCTTTTTTAGGGAATCAATCTCCTTTTGTGCCATTAACGAGTTACATGATATCGAATATCCTAAATCACAATTATATAATACGGTATACTGAAAACACACATCTACAGGAAGAAATTACACGGATGCACATCCAGTTTGAAGAGCTAATCACATCGATGATAGATTATGGAGAAAATATTTTACATGGAGTGGGTGGTCTGCTAAATTCCAAAGCAGTTTATTTTCTTAACAATTTGTCAGCAATAATTGCTTTGGATTCCTAGTTGTTACAAGGAAGACACATGTACATGTATGTATATGAAGCACAAAAATATATGGTTAAGCCCTAGGAGAAAATCTATAATTGGAGTAGATGTTGACAAGGGTCTCACCATTCTTTGTGTACATTCACATTGGTTAATTTCATATACAATTTAAAGTTTTGAACTATAAAGGATTGAAAAAACAAGTAATTTATTTCGACCTTAAGAATAATGTGTCATGGGAATGCATAGACCCTCAGGATTAAAAAAAAGATGTCCAGAGTAAATTTTTTGACAGGAGCTTCGTTTCTAGGCTATGACCGACTTTCCTTGGCATTAATTTGTTGCACAGCTCGGACGGCAAAAATCTGCCTGCGGGTTACGGATGAAGCACCACTTTTACTATGAGAGGCATGAAATGAAGATGGGATACTGAAGAGCTTAGCCGTCTAGCCGAAGATCTATTAACCTTACGTTTCTCGGGGGCTGAAATTTGTACTGTAAGGACTTGTTTTGACTGCCTCCCTCAATGCAAACATGAATCCACTTCTCCTTTTTGAAAGGCGTGACTCCTTAAAAGTGATTCCCTGACATTTGTTGTATTAAATGCAGGCTTTAGTACTTCAGCTAGAAGGGATTAGACCACCCAGCGAGGTCACTGTGCCAGGTGGCAATCTCATTAAACTCAGCTCTCATTTAACATAAGAAAAAGAGGATCATGGGGGACCTACAGGCACCGATTGGGGAAGTTTTCTATATAGAGGGAGCAAGTAGCTACAAGTAGGACAGTGTGCCTTTAATACGCATCGGGATGATCAATCATCAAAAGATTGCTATCTTGGTATTGGCTGCACATGGGGGTTTGCCAATGTATGTATGAAGATGTGCCAAACGGTGACACATACACACATTTAATTTGGGTGTGATGTATGTTTCTGATAGGGATAAGCTTCAAGCTTTAGTTCTTTCTTTGGTATGCAGTGTCGCCTTTCTCAAATGTTAATGTGAATATGCAATTCACTTGAAATCCATTGAAACATGCTATTTGTTTTATGTAATCCAAGAACGTGTTTAAAAAACACTGCATTCAGCATGACATACGATATGGGTTGTAAAATCAAACTAAGTACACACAAAATCAAACTAATTCATGATATCCCTGGTGTCTTTGAATTAGTGATAGCAATGCAAAACCATAACAGAAAGAACATCATGTGACTGCACAAAAACCTGGAACAACGTAAGCAATGTATAGCGCAATAAACAAAGGACTCCGTGGCCCGTTTCTCGAAATCATATCACATAAATATTTGATAAATAAATGTTAAAACTATGAGTGTTAAAATATATCTAATTAATTAATCTAATTAATCTAATTTGGCAATTCAGGATAAAATCTGACGGATTGTGGCAAAGACTACATATTTTTAGCCGATAGCGTTGTAACAATTAATATGTCGCTGATCAGGGTTTTGTGAAACGGTTTATCCACTTCCTGACATCTCCGTATGTTGCCAACAAAGATATGACTGTCATGGAGTTGGTTTCATGAAACGACCCCGTTCCCTTGACCTACATCCTACATCTATAGGCCTGTCCTCATCAGCTCGAGATTGCCAAATAGCCCGCTATTTCTGATTTGGGAAATAATCCCAAAGTTACAAGTCACGTCTTGATCAGCACTAGACTTGCCCTCAAAACTTAAAACTTGAGCTTGAGAAGTTAGCTCAAGATATTTTGCTCAGCGTTCGCGCATAGTGCGAGTCTTAGGGATGGTGATGACGCACCGGACAAATAGCGTCATATTTTTCAAACTAGTTCAAGATATGTTGGGATGAATATCTTGACCAAATATGCCGCTAACTGCAACTTTGGGCTGATGAAGACGCAAATTAACTGGATAATTTGCGATCGAGATAGTTCAAATAGCGGGATATTTGGCAATCTCGAGCTGATGATGACAGGCCTTATGTGTATAAATCGACACCTCAATGGCTAAATGATCTGCAGGCACCAATAAGGACACTCAAAACAAGCTTTGTGCAGACCGACTACTTTGAAGCCTCTTGAACAGATAAGAGGTCATGAGCACTCATAAAACGTGCATTTCATATCACATTTCAAGGTGAACAACACACTTAATATTATATTTGGAGAAATATACTGGTATCACAAAAAAAAAAAAAAAAAAAAATTCTGAAATTTTCAACATCTTTTTAATTAATTTAGCCGTAAATTGTTAAAATCCGTCCTTGATCTACAAATCTAGGTCATTGACACTTTTCCCTAACATGTTTACTGGTATTACACTTGTAGTTCCTACAGCTACGCAAAAAGAATGTTACCTTTTCTTGTTCTTATTATGTTTGATACACTGTTTTACCCTTTAAGCCTGTCTGTACTAGTTTGGCTTAGACCACCCAGGGTGGTCACTGACAGATGGCTATCTCATATCAACTCAGCTCTCAATTAAAATAAGTAAAAGAGGATCATAGGGGACCAATGGTCACCGATTAGGCATTGTTTTCTATATAGAGGGAGCAAGTAGTACAGTGGTGGGGCTTTGAATGCTATTTTTTAATATTTTCTAACAAAATTCCCAATTATTGCTAACTACACTACATATCCCAATAATCCCAACCACTTTAACTGTTTTCAATCGACAGAATAGAAGACAAAAACAATAGATTATAGCATAATTTCACTAATATTGAACCAAAAACATTTGTTACATTCAAAAAAAGATTGCAACGTAATACTCTTGTGAACTGCAAGATTTTAATGGTACATCACTATCATATTTATGCCTGGCTGGGATTTGAACCCTATACCACAACACCTTTGCAGTCAGCAGGTATACTGAAATCTTTCATGTGGTTTGTAACAAAAGGGACAAAATACCCTGGACTTGCCCTGTTACATTTGATTGTCTGTTTGGAGCCAAAAGAGCTTTAACTCGTAAACTTTAACACAGACTTAAAGAGAAGGTTGAGTTCTGGGAAGAGGTGAAAAATAATTTGTGAGCATTACTCATTCTTATTATGCAAGTGTGGAAGAACATCAGATAAGACATGTTCCCTGAAAAGCTTGGCTCTTCAAATGCCTATATATTCTAAATATGCATGTAAGTGATGTAACATCGTAAAAATCGGGGGGGGGGCGGCTTTTTACGCCACGTGTTCGTGTAGTCCCATATACATCTTTCTGTGCAAGTGTTTGTAACTTTACCAAGACTTGGCCACATTTCTTATCATTTTGATGATTCCAGAACCTTGCAATACACACAAATTCTTATATGCTAGATGATCAACCTTTTCTGGTCGGTTCCACACCGTTTCTTTCACAATGCAATCGCATGACCATAACTCAACTTCATCTTTAATGGCCATTCTGACTCCGAACAGACTGTATGTACCTTAATACATAACAGCAGGGTAGACCAGTAATAAATCCTTTGGGGCAGCTTTTCAACCTTCTAGTATACTATAGACTGCTTTGAAGGTCACGGTTTAAAACTATAGCCTAAGATGATCTCGCAACTGTCTCAAGATCACCGCGGAGCTATAGTTCCACCCGAAACTCAAAAGTTCAGTAGTCAATAGTTGTTTTATATACTGGATTCAGTTTGTGGATTCTCAACCTCTAAAAAGGATATTTTGACAACATATCCTGTTCAAAACTGTACTTGAAAATGCAGGGAATTTACCAATCTAAAAGAAGTGGGCATATCCACTCTGAACATTCATCAGTGCTCACTGTTAACTACATGTACATGCACATATATTGCATCCTTCCAAAGTAGAAGTATGCCCAGTTCATTTTTTTTGCTATAATGCCAAGCAGTCAGCAGTGAATTTCATGCCTGCAGTTTTTAATTTGAATTGCAGGCCAAAGCTAAAGATTCAAGTTCGAGCTTGGCACATGCGCACTTCATGCATGCATGCAGCTGATCGAAAAACTTTAACAAATCACAGGATTTGGCTGGTTGTTGTGCAAGTTGGATATAAAATTGCATCTCGAGCTGACAAAAAAAGGACATTAATAGCAATTAAGCTCTTCTGAATTAGCTTGCTATTTTAGCCAAATTAAGACTTAACTTGAGCTACACATGTATATAATCGGGCTAATTGTGTTTCGTCTACCATAGACATTAAGCTCAAACTAGTTACAAAACCCTGAAATAGCGGGACAATTTTTTAGCTCGTGCTAATGAGGATGCACCTACTGTAGGTAACGCTCATACCATTCACAAAATTCTGAAGGGCAGCCTCTAGTTGCTAGGGAAATAAATTGTGAAAGGTTTCTCTTCCTAATCATACTAAATGCTCCCTGTCCTCTCTTTTGACGGCCCATTACTGTAATAATTTGCATATTTTTGGTGCAAAGGAGAGTTTCATTGAATCGAAAAATGAGACCGCAGGGCAGGCAAACTGTACTCCCTGTCAATGAATACAGACAGGAGCCAGGCCTGCTTTAACCCATTGACTACTGAAGCCTCTTATTCTATACCGTGTGAGTCAAAAAAAAGTTTACACCTACAAAATTGCTAATTATTTTTAAAATCATCTATGAACAGTAAATAATTATACATCTTATGAAAGAGTGTTTTATCCCAAGTTTTTGTGTGGTATGTGTTTACGCTTGGATGAACGGGAGGCACTGTTTGCGAGAGTGCAAAAATCGACTTGTGCCAAAGTTGCTAATATGTGGTGATTAGATAAAACAATTGGGATGTGGGTATCAAATCGATCCAAATAACATCCCTAACAAAATTAATCATGTCACACATATCAAATATCGAATATCAAATATTTAACGTGTGCGTGTGTGACTTTGCTTATGCAAAAAGCATATGCAATGCTTTTCATTTGATACATTCAATTCATTCTCTCACTCCGCGAATCCCAACATATTACATACTGTAGGCACCACTTTGGCGCAAGTCGATTTTTGTACTCTCGCAAACAATGCCTCCTGTTCCTCTGAGCGTGAACACATACCACATAAAAATGATACCAAACGATTTGGGATAAAACACTCTTTCATAAGATGTATAATAATAAACTGTTCATAGATGAGTTATAAAATAATTAGCAATTCTCTAGGTATAAACTTTTTTTGACTCACACAGTATATGAAGAGTTTTATTCCAAAAAGAGTTTTATTCCAAAAGGAGCTAAATCCATTTTTGTAACTTCAGACAAAAAAGAAATTGTTTACCAGATTTTGTATTGGCGTATATGGAAAAATGATATTGGAAGGTGCATTTTTTCATAGTTGCTCCCAAAATTTAGGTAAATGATTTTGATGAAAGACGGGTACTTAAGTGAACAATGTTCCGATATCAATAACTCAATTTTCATCAAAAGTGGATTTAGCTCCTTTTGGAATTAAGCTCTTTAAATATGTTTAGGCTTTAAATCTTTATTCATGTGTGCCACAGAAACTGTGCCCCTGTGCCACATAGTATTTATCATGGGATGGATATACATTATACACCAATGGCCCCAAGCTTATGCAACCATCTCAAGTGCAAGATTAGTCTAACAGCGTTAGCAGGGTTGTCATAGAGCCAATCAGTCCGGAAATAGAAAAATTTGGAAAGGCATTATGTTAGGCAAAGTATTCAGTCTGTCAAATGGTGCCTATTCTTTTGTGTCAAATTGCATGCATGGCAAACGAGCAAGCGTGCAGAGAGTTGAAGAAAGTAACTGCAATGTTAAAGGTAACGATCAGTTTTGGAAACGCCCCCCTCTCAAAAAATGAAATGGAAGCTCTCATTACCAATCATGTGAAAGAATATGTTTTGACTAATAGAGATGATACAAATTTTGCCGAGAAACCACCAACTAATTGATATATTTTGTAAATTCTTACGGTATATCTATTGGACCTGATAGATATTGCGCATGTGTCGCATAGTCCCATATACATCTTTCTGTGTACAGTGCTTGTAACTTTACGAAGACTGGGCCAAATTTCTTATCATCTTGATGATTCCAAAACCTTGCAGTACACACCAATACTTATATGCTAGATGATCAACCTTTTCTGATCAATTCCACAACGTTTCTTTCACAATGCAATCGCATGACCAGAACTGGTCTTTATCTTTAACACACGAGTCACCTAATTCTTATAACCAATCGGGAAAAGTAGAATAATACATGTAGCAAGATAGAAAATAGAAACACCTTCAAAAATACTTCCAGCCCCCTTCCCCATTTTTTAAATTGATACTTTAAAATGACTGCAAGAACTCCAAGCTACCCCGCCCCCTTCTCGCCCCATACACAAAATCTTCTAGAATTGCGCCTGGACTATAGTTTGAAAATTGATTACGCTGTCACTTATCTGTATGGTCTTTATCTTTAACACAGGAGTCACCTAATTCTCATAACCAATGGGGAAAAGAATATTACATGTAGCAAGATAGAAAATAGAATCACCCAAAAAATACTTCCAGTCCCCCCCCCCCCCCAATTTTTTGTTTTTGTTGTTGATACTTTAAAATGACTGCAAGAACTCAAAGGCCCCCCCCCCTTCCCGCCCCATAAAAAAATCTTCTAGAATTGTGCCTGGACTATACTGCAGTTTGAAGACTGATTACGCTGTCTCTTATCAGTATAGCTCTCAGAGACATCGTTGATGTATCAAACCCAGAATAGTTATATTTTAATTATTATCACAAATCCAAATGTGACACCAGGAAATATATCAAACGTGATCTCTCCTAAATCTTGGCTGAATCCAATATCATTAATGAGCTTCATAAATGCATGAGTACAGATCACAACTCTGACAACAGCTCCATATTTTTTAATTATACCAATAAATAAACCCATGCAGAATGATATTAAACATACAAGAAGACAGAAATATCTTAAATCTGAAAATCTTTGACTCCCAACATATCATACTGGAACTGTGTCATCTAGGTGTTTATCTTTGTTAATTTACTGACAGTATATGCAAATTGAAAAGGAAAAGGCTCTTAAGCAATCACACAGGACCGTTAGATTCTTTGAGATGTAATTAATTTATGTAAATTGAACGTATCTCTCCTTAACACTCATTTTTTCCCTAACTTGATCTCTCCTACATGCTAAAGATAAGGGTTTATTTTCTACACATGCTTCATAGAAAATAGTAAGAAAGTTAAGAATATAAATTGAAATTTCATGGACAAAATAATGAAGAAACTTTAAACACTGTACATCTATTAATGCAAGGATGAACAATATATGACACCATATTCAACTGCATGCCAACTTTGACTTTGCTAACATCACCAAAGATTAATTGTTATATTCCTTTTTTTTTTCTCCATTTTCTCATAAATAAACATCCTAAAACAAATATTTGTGTTTGCAATAGCAAAAGAAACATGAAAACAGCCTAATCCTTGAATGCATTCACTGTCAAATCATGCAAGGCAAGAGTGCTAACGAGTAGGTACCAGCAATTAATCACACAAAGTACATCTTTCTCAAGATATATATTTAGCATCCTCCAACTTTTCAACTTCATGGGGCTTGTCAAATTTGTTTACACGTTACACACATTTCCTGGTGGTGAAAAGGTATTGTTGAAGAAGGTCATTACAATGGGGTTACACTTAAATTACACCAATAATACCAAATAGTTGTATCTCTTATATTTCTCCTTCAAAACTTGACAGTTGACAGGGCCCTCACGAACAACAGTCTTCATACTTACAAGGTTAAATTGGGAAAACAAGATTTACTGGTACATGTATTATTCAACAAAACTGAAGAATAGCTGTAAAACCACAGCCGCTGCAGCTTTCCATCTTGTATTCATTGTGTGCTTTGTTTGGTTTATATTGTTTAATTGCAATGTATAACACATATAGCTCTGTGTTATATGACAGGATATGTGAAGGGTATTACACTTAACATCATCATTCAAAAATGCAGTGGTTTATGGCTGCATATTATCTACACAAGGCTAAATGACATTCATTAATTGGAACTCCCCAAGGTACTCATTTTAAGAAAACTACAACAAAAAATAGAAGAAATATCGCTCCAAGCAGCAACCTGCATCGTTTGATTCCCTCTAGATAGATTCAATATGATTTTTGAACTGCCGGGGAAGAAGGGGGAAGGTAAAACAGATAATACCCCCCACATCTACAGTATTTGAATATAGATTAAAGATTAGGGATCGGGATGTCGGGATCATTGAGATTAGGGATCGGGATGTCGGGATCATCGAGATTAGGGGTTGTCATACCCCGAGCCCACATCTTCTTCTCGGTTGACAGTTAACTTTTCAAATGACTTCTTATTATAGCAGAGAATTTAATTAGACTTAGAATTCATTATAATGACAAGTGGGCGAGCATCCCGCCCCCCCCCCCGACTCGGTGTTATTTAGGGTATGCGTATGCATGTTCCCTCCTTTTGAAAACCCCCCCTAAGTCCGGTGTGTAAAGTCAATACGGGCCAGATTTGTATGTACTACGAGCTGGACTTTGGTGCGTGAAAAGTACTCCTTTACCAGACATTTTGGTAACACGCATGCGGTCCCTCCGACCCCAGAGTGGGGGGGGGGGGGGGGGGGGGGGGGCAAGCATATTGTTCTTTAGGAACCAGAAAGGCATGAACTTGTATATATTTAACACAGAATAACAGAACTAGATGTAATGCCTTCTGGCTGCGAGCAGACAGTATGTACAGTAAAAAGATATGGAATTGGAGAGGAGAGATACATGTAGAAAGAAGATCAGAGTGGAGGGATAATAACACATACCTGGAGGACTCATGGGAGTTAAATAGAGCGAAAGAAGCAGAGAGCTAGAGATGCAAAGATGTTCACATAGAGAGAGAGAGAGAAAAAGAGAGAGAGAAAGAGAGACACAGAGAGATGCAAAGTTGTTCATATATAGAGAGAGAGACACACACACAGAGAGAGAGACACACACACAGAGAAAGAGAGAGAGATGCAAATATTTTCACATAGAGAGAGAGAGAGACAGACAGAGAGAGAGATGCAACAATGTTCACATAGAGAGACAGACAGACACAAGTTAAAGTGAGTGAGAGGGTAAGAGTGGGGGAAGAAGCCAACTGAGACAATAAAATCATTGGGTTAATTTTATAGAGGATGTGCATCAAAGAAAGAAAAAAAAAAGGATAAGCTTAAAAAAGTCTCCCTAAACAAATAAATATTCAATAGATTTTTAGGAAATGTTCATGCTTAAAGATACCTTCTATCAAATGACACTCAAAAGTCTGATTATGTTTAACAATTGAGTGAGCAAAAGCCCCTTTTAAGAAGGGGTGCAAAATCTACTCTCATATATTTGTTCTGGCTGGTATCAGATTAGTTGAGAGTAGTGAAATGGTCTAGAAAATTCATATTCTGGTGATTAAAAGCCAATTCATGAAAGAAAAGGCCTTCTTCTCTGTTTGCCCTGTCATATATCCCATCAAATAAAAATGTCCATGTATTTGTATGTATTTCTTCATATGCACATGTACCAGGAGCCCATGGGTGTTTCACAAAGTCAAACTGAACTCGATGGAGAGCAGTTTGTAGCTTTAAAAATATATATATTCAAAAGCGAAAATTGAAGTATTTTAGACTTTTTATTAATTCCACATCAAGAACATGAAATCTTCTTGATAATAGAAAATATGAATGATTGAATCAACATTTTATGCCTTTTAAAATAACTTTAAACAAAAGATTTTCAAAGATGCTAATGGCTTTCCATAATTGTTAAGTCGAACTTAGAGATAAGTTCAACCTAGGATCTTTGTGAAACACCCCCCAGGACTCTTACATCATACTAAAAAAAATTATGTACCAGCAACTATGCAAACTATCCAAAGTAATGTGATACAAACTGAACGTTTAGAGTCCAATTAATGCTATTAATAAAAGGTTATGATCATTATTCCAAATACTGTTGTAACATTATATAAATTTAATAATTTTTATCATTTTTTTTTTTTCAAGGAACGTTACATAATAAATGTAATATGAATATATATATTTTTTTTTTTTCTCACTAGCATAGCCTGTATTAAAAAACATGATATCCAATTTCGTTTGTGCTTTAGGCAGATCTTTTGTCCAAATACTGCTATAACATTACATGATCTTAATCGTTTTTCTTTTCTTTTCAAAGAAATGTTGCATAATAAATGTAACATGCATATATTAATTAAATCTTTTTCACTAGAACAGGCTGTAACAAACAAGATATCAAATTTCAACTCTGTTTCATAAAGACTATTTTTTTCCAAATACTGCTGTAACATTACCTGAACATTACATAAGTTTCATTGTTATGTTTTTCTTTTCAAAAGAATGTTACATAATAAATGTAACATGAATATATTCATTAAATCTTTTTCACTAGAACAGGCTGTAAAAAAAGAAGCTATCTAGATTCTATTCTGTTTCATGAAGATCATTTGTCCAAATACTGCCATATAACATTACATGATCTTAATCGTTTTTCTTTTCTTTTCAAAGAAATGTTGCATAATAAATGTAACATGAATATATTCATTAAATCTTTTTCATTAGAACAGGCTGTAACAAACATGATATCTAATTTCTATTCTGCTTCATAAATTTCGGAAAAATGAGAATATGCCCTCATCTTTATGAACTCTCGTTTACAAAGAGCTATTTAAATAATTAGGGTGATAATACACGTGTAGAATTAATGACAATTTTGTACGACAAATATCAATAGATTTATGGCATCAATAAAAGTAGTCTAAACATATATTTCACTGGCAAAGCGAGCGTTATTCAACTAAAAATATCTTATAGCTTTACATCATCAAGAAAATAAGTTACATATTATCTGTCTTAAAGGTAATACAAAGTCTTGGTATGGGGTCATGAATTTGGTTCAAATGAACATATTAGAGGTATATGCGATTTTACAATATTCAATGATCAGTGTCGTGGTTGAAATCGAGTCTAAAGTGATGGAATTGTAAATAATAACTCATTATGTTGTATAGCTCCCTCTCAAGACTGATATTACTTTAGCTTTAAAACAATGTTTCTTGACTACAAACGACCGATTTGCTATTCCCATTTGTAAGTTATATATCAGAACTGCATATTCTGAGATTTTCATGGTCACAGCTACCATGGAATGGCCTTAGACGCTATTTGAAATATTTGTAGTCTACCTGGAGCACTGGTAAATGTTTTATTATTCAATTTCATGAAAGCAGAAGTGTTTTAGGGGCTAAATTTTCTAGTGCTTATAATATATCCACAGGGGCATCCAAATATATCAAAATGTTAAAGAATTACTATCAATCCAATTTTCCAAATCTACCAAAACTTTGCAATACCTGTAAGTGAGCAAGAAATAAATCCCTGAAAGTCTTATGCAAAAATTATTGATGTTTGGTATTAAAAAAAGGGGTGAAAATTTATTTGGATGGAGAAAAAAAAAAGTAAACAGCTCCAAAATAATGATTGATAACATACCTGCAGCATTTAAAATGAAATGTCCATGTTTTTTTACATGAAAGATATCTCCTTCATATTCCCATGTCCTGTAAGTGGACACTGACATCAGTCACATGCAATATTTACATCAGTCACATGCAGTATTTTGTATCCAGATTTTTTCTTCTTCAAAGAATTTAACAAGTGTAAGTTTCATACTCCAAGCCAATGAGCTCCAAATAATATAGCATGGCTGAATTTCTTAGCTACGATCCGGCTGATAACATTCAGTATTCTGAGTTGGCCTAACATTACATTTGAAAAAAGATGATGTAAACTGACTTACATGTGCATGTACATGTAACTGTAGGTTTTAAAGCTTATAGTAATTAAAATTTTACACGTACAGTGTACTGTATGTTGCACACAAATTGGTTTGTTTTTACTGGACTGCTAAGAAAGTATGTGTGTACTTGTAAGTAAAAAATCAGGGGACCGACAGCTTTATGACCTCTCTGAGGAACTTGGTCAGGGGAGTTATGCCTTACCAAAGAGCACTAGCGTATCAAGCACCAAGGGCCCTCTTGATTACTCTAAAATATTTATTTTATCTTTATAAAATAATTTGTATTCTGAGACTACTTTTTATCTCAGACTTTATCTTTTGTTTTATCTCATTCTCTTAATATTTCTTGCGTGTTCATCACAGTTAGGCCTGAAGCCATGATGCATGCGGCTTAATGGATGCCAATCTTATTTTAGGTGGAAACAAAATAAAACTTTGAGAAGGCAAGTTGGCTCAGGTGGTAAAGCGTCTGCCTGTCATACCAAAGATCATGGGTTCGAATCCAACCCAGACGGATGACTGAAGCCAGTGTTATGTGTTAACCTGCCCCTCCTGTTTCATAGACGCAGGCGCGTAACAGCTGCACTGCTAAAGCCAGGGTAATTATGCTGCATTATTGTAGAGTGCTTAGAGACTTCTGACAAAGTAAGTGTTAGGCGCTATATAAGCACTGTAATTATTATTACTATTATTATGTTAAGTGGGAAACACTCTGTCCCTCGGATAGGACGTTAAATGGAGGTCCTGTGTACAGGAGAGTCACCACCCTTGCACTTTAAGAACCCACGGCACTCCTCGTATATTAAGAGTAGGGGGAAAACCCAGTGTAGTGGTCCACCTGCACATCCCCCCAGTGGGTTCACTCAATGTGACTTCCGGACCGCATGACCGTTACCAAAATCGCGGAAAAAGGGGTCAATCTCAAGCAATGTCCGTGGACAAAATATTCCTCAAAATAAAGAAAATAGGGGTGCACAGGTGTCCTAGAAATTGATAAATAGGGGTCAGGAAAAGGGAAAAGAGAAAACCGGGAAGAAAAATTCTCGGAGCCGAGTCTTGTTCTTGAAATATGGTACAATAGGGGTAAATTTGCGAAAGTGTCCTTACAATCTTATAAATAGGGGTATTCCAAAGTATGATTTTGTCCTTGTTTTGACGTAAAAAAGGGGGTTAAAATTCACAAAATGTCCTTGAAATTGACCGCAAAAGGGGGATATTTGCAATTGTGGTAACGGTCATACGTGTCACCCTCTGTGGGGCACATCCCCAATCAGTTATACCGCGAGGAGAGACCCGAGGGTTACAGTGATTCATTTTGCTTTTTGCCTCCCAGGCACAAGTGATGCCAAATGCTTAATAATAATAATAATAATTGTATTTTTGGTAAAAAATACACAATCACGCTCTCTTGCCTGAGAGACTGGCAGAACAAGATTCTGTTGGCTGACCATGAAGAGAGTGGCATTTAATAACATTTGTTATTTGGTTATCACAAATGGGTGTGTCTAATAGCAAGATATAATCTCACTTAAATGATTCTCAGAATACCAATTTAAGAAAGATTTTATCCAACGGCACTTTATCTCTCTGAGATAAAATCTCAGGTTTCAGACTGAATGTCAGAATACAGCCCCAGGATTTTATGTTTATTGGAAGGGAGTTCCAAACAGATGTAACACAGAAAGAATGAACTTAATTGTATACAATCTCATAAAACTATATGTGTATCTACAATTGCATCCTCAGAAAATAACATATTTTTTAACGTTTCTCTGTGGTGAACAGGAATTATGTACATTGGAAACACATGTACACGTGTAACACAGAAAGAATGAACTACACTGTACATGTACCTACAATCTTGACCGCATTTCTACGACCCGCCTCATGTTTTCCTGAACAGAGATCATGTCCTGGAGGCAGTCATTAACTAGTCTGCAGGCACAGACCCTAATTTGACACTTAATCAAAAAATCATTGTGCCTTGAGAGAAGTCTAGCCCAGCTACCTACAGTACATGGCCTATGGTAGTCTTATAGTGCAGACTCACTTTTACGACTGACCAGGGTTTGTGCTTGCAGACTAGTCATTAACTTTGCTTGTAATCTGAAACTTTGTTTACAGAGCTCCCATGCAAATGCTAGAGTGGGCAGAAGGGCTCAAAGTTTTGCGAGCAACTAGCTTCTTTAGATATCAACATTTTAAAGTAGAGATTGCAAATGCATTACATGAATATATGTATATATTTTTTAATTTATGTCGAAATTAGCATCTAAATAAGACTTCATCACATTCTTTCCTATTTCCAGCCATCCTGTTTACAATTAAAAAATAAAATATACTCTTTTTATGTTCATGTAGATCATCTAGTGTATTTCTTTTTTTATTTACTGGTACACCACCGGGATGGTGATACCCGGTATGTCAATTTTGACATATATTCAGAAACATTTTGACAAACTGACTACCCGGTATGTAACGTGATATTTTCTTTTTTTAAAGGATGGAGGCATACCAATATTCTTGGAGCCATCGTAAGGATATCACTGATGAAATTATATGAAAATACTTGCATGTACCAGCAACAAATTGAGGATGCTCAGAAGAAATTTGTAAAATAACATAAGTCTATAAAGGATACAGCTGAATATGCAGGATGTTCTGAAAATATATATTAACTCTCACTGGTCCAGGATATGTTTTGTTGTTGGTAAGAAAAGAAAGGAAAGGGAGTCCTATTTCTTTTCTGTTTTTTTTTCTATTTTGTTCCTGTTTTTTCTGGGGGTCAGGATATCATTTGTTAAGGTCATTGTTATCTTTTAAACAACAATGTGGAGCTGTCAGGTGTATATCCCCCCAAAATCCATTATATTTGTTTTCTGATAAAGAAGATAAATATAGCTATTTGATTGATACACATACTTTGTACTGGTATATAATAGCTCCATTTTCAATAGGTACATGTAGATTTCTTTCTTTCATCTCTCTTTTCCACTTTCCAATTTTCCACTTTTTCTTTCTCTTTGTTTCTCTCATTCCATTCCCTTTCTCCTTTTATTTTTATTTCTAGTTCTAGTTCTAATTCTTGCTTTCATCTCTCTTTTCCACTTTCCAATTTTCCACTTTTTCTTTCTCTTTGTTTCTCTCATTCCATTCCCTTTCTCCTTTTATTTTTATTTCTAGTTCTAGTTCTAATTCTTGCTCTTCTCACTAGTTTTAATAGTTCTAGTCGTAGTTCTATTTCTAGTTTCCTGCTCCTTCTCCTTCTCTCTCTCTCTCTCTGTTTCTCTATCTCTTTTCCTCTCTCTTTCTTTCTCTCTCTCCTGTTCTATCTCCGTCTCTGTCCTTCTTCCTTAATAATAATAGTAATAATAATAGCTAGTTCTTATATAGCGCTTTTCAGAACCAAAGCGCTTTACAGATATACTGTATATATATTATTACCCCGGTCATCGGATTCAGGCATTCTCCACTCCCTTAATCCCCTCTAAGTATCTCCTTAATACTTTATTATCTATTTCTGCCTTTTTTTCATTCCATTTTACTTTCTTCCTCTCTCTCTTTCTCTTTTTCTTTTTTTCTTTCTCTCTCTCTCTCTCTCAGCCTCTGTCATTCATCCTTGCTCTCCTATTTCTTTCTCCTTCTGTTCATCCCCCTTTTCACTAATTTATACAATTGGGCTTCCCCACATTCATTATCCCAATATAATGACCAAATCCTAACGCCACAAATGTGTTTTCAGATATTTTTTCCTGAGAAGCTTGAAAAGCAGGGAAAGAGATTTGGTCCATGTAATGAGGGATTTCCAGTTCAAAACATAGTGTTACATACATGGGGGATTCAAAGATAATTTGTAAGGTATTCTGTGGTTTCTTTGAATCGCTTTTATCCATCGTTATTACATCTGCTGTTAAAGGTACTATGTCCCTTTTGCAGCCAACTTCAAATTCTGTAGAACTTTGCAGGAATTATGAACATGTCATGTATGTCCTATCTGTGAAATTTAAACGTTAGCAGTGTCCTAATGTTCAAATTATGCAAGGAAACCCGTTTACTTGCTAGACTTCACAGTCAGACACTATTGAGTGACTGACTGGCTTTTTTCTTCTTTGGTAATAACATACATAACATGAGCTGTAAAGGGTACATGGGCATTTGTCTACATCAATAACCCACTTCTTGTGATGGCAAAATTAAACTGATTGAACCTTTGCGCAGCATAAAACGCTTGACCATTCGGTACAATGGTATGAAATTCAAGACTATTACTTATTGGCTCTATAGCTCCTAAGTCGATTTGACAACTAATAGTCGTTATTTTCTCACTTGAAGACATTTTCAAGCCCCACCTTTTTTAGGGAAGTTCTAAATTAGTATTATCTTTCAAATGCCGTTGGAATTTAACCTTTTCATTTTTTGACCTGCAAATGGGACATAGTACCTTTAACAGATCCCCTATATTTATACCAATTTGCTATTATATTCAGAAAAAATGTCCCTTCCTCTTTATTTATTTCTGTCTCCTCTTATTATTATTAGGCATTTAGCTACGCTATTCTTAGTACACTATATCACAGCGCTTACAATAATATCTTCTTCTTCTTCTTCTTCTTCTTTTTCTTCTCATTTCCTCTCTCTATCTCTCTCTCCGCTCCTATCTCTCTCTCCGCTCCTCTCCCTCTCCCGCTCTCATCTCTCTCTCTCTCTCTCTCTCTCTCTCTCTTTCGACATGTTCCTCTTTTTTATCTCTTTCTCTCTCTATTCCTTTCTCTTCCTCTTTCTCTCTCTTTTCCTTTCTCTCTCTCTTTCGACTTTTCCCTTTTTTTTTAAATCTCTTTCTCTCTCTATTCCTTTCTCTTCCTCTTTCTCTCTCTATTCCTTCCTCTTTATCTTTCTCTCTCTATTCCTTTCTCTTCCTCTTTCTCACCCTCTCTATTCCTTTCTCTTTCTGTTCTCTATTCATGTCTTACTCTCTCTCTCTCATCACCTTCCATCATTAGTCTGTCTGTCTTTCCCTCTCTCTCTCTGTGTTTCCTTCAATTCAGTCATCCATCAGCATCACACCGCACCTCTTACCTTCCATATTAGCCTTTGTGCCGGCTGGATCTTCAAAGTTGCATCCTCTGAGCGAAGCATTTTCCAGGTTTGCAAGAACCATCTTCACCCCTCTCAAGTTAGCCCCCTAGCAACACAAAACACAAGTATGACAGCTGTGAATACATGACAGATTTGAATACTGATTAACATATAGACAGATATATTAAATCTCGCATAAGTTTTAAAGGGAGAGTGTTGTCAGGTTTCATGTGTAAAAGGCCATAATTTGATGACATCAGACTTGGTGGAAATACCATTACTAGGTGTACAAGTCTACACACAACAGTAACAAAGGTCAATATGTGCAAATGAGAGTTGTGGTTTATATTGAAGATGATTTCAAGCAAGTTTTGGTGAGTTTGTTTTTATTCCACTGGTTCAAACAACCAATCTTCTGTAGGATAAACAATCCAAAATGAATTATAGCAATGTTCTCTCGACATACGATCCCATATCAGAGCTCAAGATTAGCTTTAAGAGGTTTCAATACATGACTTTCGGTAATAAACTCATTAAATCTTGCATAAATAAGTTATTGGACAAACTGGACCTGACTTTGCCCTCTTACAATGGTTCATATTCTAACTGGTATTTTAGTAATCAAGTCGGTATCAACAATCACTGAGTGAAGCAAATTTCGAGAATAGCAAGATTCATCTAAACCCATCTCAATTGCCCCTAGCAAAAAGCACATGAGTAATACATTTTATCAAATGTTAATGGGGGAAATACAGAATGAATGCAAAAATTATTCAAACTTTTCATTGGACTATATCACCTTCAACACATTTGGCTAATGAAAAAATGGAAATTAAAAATATTGACCTCCTTTAAATGACTGTCATGTACATATTAATCCATTTATTTCTTTAATTTATTCTTGATCTGGTGACTAGATCAGTTCAGTTCAGTTCATTTATTCAATTCATTTCTAAAATGTACAGACAGTTGTACGTGACAAAAAACATACATATTTACAAGTCATGAAATAAAAAGCAATAAATATTAAAGGTAGGCCTATTACATTGTAAGAAAATGAATTATGAGAACTTTAAAATAAAGCCAGATTGGCCTTGTGAAAAAAAAAGTCCCCATTTGCTAGAGAGTGATTTGGAGGCTTCATAATAATAGTTTCAAATTTGTACAACAAAGGGAAAAAAAACAAGCAATGGATATGAATATATACATGCATAGAATATGAAATACAAAATACCTACATGTAGATGCCAACAGATATAAAGTGCATCCAAGTAATTACCCGATCCCCCCCCCCCAAAAAAAAAAAACAACAAAAAACAACAACAACAACAACCTAAAAACCTAAATTACTTCCTTTTTCAAGTGGATGTTTTCAAATATCAAAGAGTTGCAAACTAAGCATATTTTGAAATAAAATATTGTTTCAATTTTCTTTTAAAGAAAGAAAGAGAGAGAGAGATGCATGAACAAATATAATTGGGAAGTGAGTTCCAGATTGTTGGGAAACTATATCGAACTGACCGTTGTACAAAGGTTTTCCCGACTTTCCATACATGAAATAAGCTGCTGTTTCGTGTGCCATAGGAATGAATGTCTTTATTTATAGTGAACATTTTAACAATATTTTTGGGGAGGATACTCTTGAAGTAAAAATATCCAAGTAGGATAGTATGATATTGGTATAAATGGAAAATGTTCAAAGTATTCAATTTATGGAAAAGGGGAGCCGAATGAGTAAGATAATGACTACCAGTACATATTCGTATTGCCCTCTTTTGTAATTTGAAAATGACATCTAATTTGGTTTTACTACAATTTCCCCAGACAGTTATACAATATAAGATATGTGATAATATTAAGGCGTTATACAGTGAGAATAAGGCTGAACCAGGAAGACAGCTTCTTAATTTATACATAATACCAATGCATTTAGATATTTTGGTACTTAAATAGTTAATATGTGAATCCCACTTCAAATTTTCATCTATATTGACTCCAAGAAAACAAATAGATTTAGATTTAGTTATTGGTGTAGAATCGATACTTAATGTAAGATCATTGCAGGTTTTAGTCGCATTGGACAGCTTATTATGGAAAGATATAAAACAAGTTTTAGTCAGATTAAGTATTAATTTATTGGCCTTAAACCATTTAGATATGTTATGTAGTTCAACATTAATATTCTCTTGCATATCTTTTAAATCCGGCTGAGTAAAGAACAAAGTGGTATCGTCTGCATACATAATAAAGTCAAATTTGGTAGATGATTTTTCAATATCGTTAACGTATATGAGAAATAATAGGGGACCTAATATAGAACCTTGTGGAACCCCGTGTTTAATTAAACTATGAGTGGAAGAAGCATCATTGAATATGGTAAATTGATAACGACTACATAGATAGTTTTTAAACCATATGAGTGGGAGGCCATGTACACCATAATGCTGTAGTTTACATAATAGAATATCGTGATTAACTATATCAAACGCCTTTGAGAGATCAATAAATATTCCTATTCCAAAACCGTTATTTTTTACTGAAGATACAATTTTATCCTGTAAATCTATAAGAGCATGACAAGTCGAGTGGTTACTTCTAAATCCATATTGACTGTCTGTTAAGATGCTGTTAGCTATTAAGAATGAATACAAACGTTTATACATACATTTTTCCAGTATCTTTGAGAAGCATGGCAATATTGAAATAGGTCTATAGTTTTTGCAGAGATGAGAGTCATTTTTCTTATAAACTGGTACAATTTTAGCAATTTTAAGTTTGTCTGGTACATTACCTGTACTTATAGATAAATTGAATATATAACATAAAGGCTTTACAATCGAGTATATAATCTTTTTTACAATATTACTGTTGATGCCGTCAAAACCACAGGAGTTACTTTTCTTCAGCGATTTAGTAATTTCAAGAATTTCAGATTCAGTAATAGGCTTTAAAAATAACGATTTCGAAAGTGGATCATTTAAATATCCTTCAAATGTATCATTTCGTGCAACAACCTGAGAAGAAGTTAAAATATTTGTGCAGCAATTAATAAAATATGAATTTAATTCATTAGCTATACATTGTGAGTCATCTATTCTTTTGTCGTTGCATAAAATATACTGAGGTGGATTACGTTTGGATTTACAAAGTAGTTTGTTTATGACGGACCAAGTACCCTTGATATCATGCTTGGTTCGATTCAATTTATCACAAAAATATTTCCTTTTCACTTTATGTAATATATTATTAACTTTATTCCTATATGTTTTATACTTTGCTTGATTTGAGGGTGAGCGATCATTAAGAAATTTCTTATACAACTTATTTTTTTTCTTGATATATCGTAAAAGTCCTGGTGTTATCCAAGGTTTACGTATACATGATTTCTTATTGTTACTAGTACATAGAGGTAGATTTCTGTCATATAAAACTAAAAGCTTACTTAAAAACAAGTCATAAGCAGTATTAACATTATTGCACGAATACAATGAAGACCAATCCACTTCGTACAGTTCTCTTTGTAATTTCTTTACACCATCATCTGTTACTCTAGATGATTTATTTCACCTACATAGGCAAGCAACCATGGGGATATGTGGGTTAAAGTCCCATCTAAGGAATGTGGAAATGATGATTAAAGACCCTATCCTATTAAAATTTAACTTTATATCAATGAAAAGCTGAATGAACATAGAATTGTGAACATGCGTACTCCACATCGTTCGATCGTGTCTCCTCATATCAAGATTAATGTACAGTTCCTAAATTAAATTAGGTTCTTCCATCGCCCGATGGCTGCGATAGTACTCCACATGAAATGATATCGTCAAGTCGATTGGTATTTTTAGGTTGACAATTTCCGATATTCAAACCTTTAGATTTTGAGTTTTCAGGGAGCTGTTACTCCTCTGAAAGACACTAAAATGGCATATAATTTCAGTTATTGTAACCTATGGCTTTACATGCTTTCTGTTGATATATAGTTCATTTATTTCATGTTTCACTCCCAACAGAGTCTTTAATGCCTTACAAAAAAGCACTGGTGCACCAGGGACTACCGAGGGGGGTGTTTCATAAAGCTGTGCATAAAGTTACGCATGACTTTACGAATGACTTGAATATGAAGAGCTAAATGGGATTCTCAAATCCATTTAATTGCATAAGCTAAAGTTGAAATATGCAGTTGTAGATTAACCTTATCATTATTAACAAAACATTTTAATGCAAAGCGTATCTTTGGGAACAATTTAATTAAGGTTATGGGAAATACAGTCACACTTTGTTAAAATGTCAGGGGAAACTTTGGGCATCCCATTTGGCTCTTCATATTCATATCATTTGTAAAGTCATTCGTAACTTTACGCACAGCTTTATGAAACACCCCCCAGGTAAGAGACCATTGCTCTACCTCTAAGCCATCATGCCTTCGTTATGGCACAACTGAAACCTGGGGCCTGTTTCACAAAGCCTTTTTTCAATGACATATGACAAAAATCTGTGACAAATCTTCTGATAACCAATCAGAAGCAAGGATTTCAGTAGCTTATGAAAAAAACTGTCATTTGTCACTGATGACAATTTTTGTGAAACCCCCTCCTGTACTTACGTCAAGCTTTGCTCCGGACAGATTGGCCCTCTCTAGGGTGCAGTAGGACAGGTTAGCTCCAGACAGGTTAGCGGAAGACAGGTTGCTCATAGTGAAATTGATGTACTTCAGATCTAGCTTGGATAGGTCTGCACCTTCAAAGTTCATACCCTGTAACAAAAATCAATACTGTGTGAAATAATAGGATAACAATTTTGTTTTGTTTTAATACAAAAATTAATACAGAAAAAAGGTGAACGATGCCATTCTTTTGACTTTCCAGTGTCAAAGCACACCTTTGAGTCATTCTTATTCACTTTTGACTGCTTTATAGCATGCTTACAGTCAGAATGCTTCTTCGGCAAGATAAAACTTGCTCTTTACTGCCTTCGAATTTCATTTGTGTGAAGAAAACAATTATATTTAGATATTTCAGAAAATACTCCATATTATTCCTCTTTCTAAAATTATTTTGGACTCATTTGGGCTTGTTACCCTTGGTGGTGATACATGTATACAGTCACATTCACATACGATTCAGTAAACCTAGACAACTTTCTTTTTATAATGACAGGTGTAAAATGTTGCATATTTCGGCATCTCACTACATGCAATAAAGAGTACCGGTAGTCCGGTACACAGACCATCTACGTTGTGCGCAGCTAGTATTTTGTGTTCATCCCCACTTGCCAGTTGTCATTTACTAATATGCATAAATAAAAACCCAACTGTAACAAACTGCTGGCACTGTTTCTCACTTCTTATGTGAAGAGGTCATAGAGGCAAATGAGCATGAATCAGGGAATGTGTGTTACATTTACAAAGACATGCGGTTATTATTATTATTGTTGTTGTTGTTGATGTTTTTGTTGTTGTTGTTGCTGCTGATGCTGTTATTGTTATCATTATTATTATCATCATTATTATTATTATTACTATTATTATCATTATTATTATTGTTATTGCTATTATTGTTATTATTATCATTATTATTATGACCATCAATACTATTTTTTACTATTATTACTATTAAATATAATTTTTTCTTCTTCAATGCACTCTTACCTGGCATCTGAGGTCGTACTTGGACGGAGCGCACTGCAGCATTCTGATGAACTCCCAGCGTTTCATAGGAGTGTGGTCCCCCGGAGGCTCCCTGTTCTGAATCGTCTCTTCTAAAGGCTTGATCAAAGACTGAATTCCAAAGAATTTTGCCTCTTCAAGCACACCTGGCAACGGAAAGGAAACAGATGGAGGTTACTACAGTGACATCTTAATGTTGTTTCAGGTGTTCATCTGAAGAGCAGCTTGTAAGCATTAATCAAAGCATACCAGGTATCATTCAATATTCTTTGTCAATTTTGGTCATTGTCTTAAAGGGATTGGGTAAATTTGTCTCAGATTCTGAAAAAAAATCCTGGATTTAGTTCATGCTGCAATGATAATTATAAACCTTTAGGCCATTCAGGAATCCCATGACCTTTACAAGACGATCGCCTGTCTGATTATCAAGATATTTATGATTGGAAATCTAAATCAAATTTAGCGTTTTCCTAACAGTTTTCATAATACTACAGTCTATTGGGAAAAATGAGCATGGTAAAACCGGTCACTCAAAGATTTGTACTTTTTTGAGGCACTCCATGGTCATTTTGAAGCCCAATTTTTGTTTAGGGCTTCAATATTACACCATATCACAGACACTGATAACACGTAGGACCACGTATCTCAGATTTAACATTGGTAAACGATCCCTTTAATGCTGTTTCAGGTGTTCATCTGAAGTGCGGCATGTAACCATTAATCAAAGCATACCAGGTATCATTCAATATTCTTTGTCAATATTGGTCATTTTCTTAAAGGTAGACGTTGACAATTTTTATCAACATTCTACAGGTATATTAAGAGTCAAAGTGAGGGTGCTTGCTATTCCAAAGTTCATAACTCTGTACAAAAAAAACTCTCCTGTTGCTGTAAGAGAGGATAATTAATCTCAAAAGAGTCAAATTCTATAAAATAAAAAGGGGGGAGATTTACTCTATAGATTTGTTGTTTCAAAGGGTGTTTCAATCCAACTCTACAGATAGATAGATAGATAGTTTATTGGTTTTCACAATATCTCATTTTACAAAGAGTGTAACAGCATATTGAAAATGATTATAATATACATGTACATACAATACCGTTACACACTATTCGGAAGAATTTTCCTTCAGTTCAACTATAGATATACATGTAGTGGCTATATTTATCCTATAGAGATATAGTGGCTATATTTATCCTAACCCTCAGAAGTATTACAATAAACAAACTTCCAACATAACAAGCTTCTAAATTACAAGACAGTCAGAATAACAAATTTCTGGAATAACAAACTTCTAAAAAGAAAGTTCAAAACAATTTTTTCTACAATAAAACAAAAACAACATAGTTTCAGAACAACAAATTCCAACAATAACATATGACTATTATGATTTCAACTCCTAAAATAACATACTTTCAGAAAATCAAATTTATATTAAAAAACTTCCAGAATAATAACTTAGTATATTGCGGTGGTGGTGATTATTTTACCTGGCTGCTAAGAAAGCATAAATGCTTGTTAGTAAGCAACCAGACGGCCGACGGCTTTAGGTCCTCTCCGAGGGACCTGGTCATGAGGGTTAATGCCTTACCAAAGGGCACTAGCGCATCGCCTTGGTTTCGAACCCGGGTCACCGGAATACAAGACCACTGCTCTACCAACTGAGCTATTGCTATAGTAACAAGTAAAATAAGCCTTTTCAAAACATTATGCAGTAAACCACCTAAAATCTAACCACTACAGCAAAATAAAAGGACATTCGAGCAAACGTGTGCATCACATTTCTTTGTCTTTACATAAAGATGGGAAATTACATTCTTTGGAAAGTTTTCTGCCATCCTCACTCGCCCTTCATACGTTTTCATTTTCCCATTGTGATTTTACAATGTGAACGTTCTTTGGAAAGACATTAATCTACATTTGTCACTCCATACCCAGGAGAGAAATGGGGACCTGGTAGGATGACGGAAGCCTTGGCGATAGAAATTGCCATATGCCATAACGGTGACCGTATGGTAGGAATACTCCCCAGGAAGTGAAAAATTGTGCATGTTGTATGCGTGAATGAATTTGATGACCGGGGTGAAAACAATAGCTGTAAAGGGCTTACAACTTTAAACTTTGAACTTTGAACTTTGAACCTTGAACCTTGAAATAATAACCCCTTTTGGCAGCTCCTAGAAGCCATCCCCAGATGTTGACATGCCGTGTGTAAGTATGAGGTGCCACGGTGACATAAATAAAATCAGGTTACGCTTAGAGACAATATTCCATATTGAGCGCTATATAATTAAATCCAGATTGATTTATTATTATTATTATACATGTATGTTACATGTGTGTTTAAAAGGGGGGTTATTTCTCATCTATATTTTATGTTGCTGCGGTGGTCAGATTTTAGGTGGTTTACTGCATGAGATGTCAAAGAGATTTATTTTTATTATAAAAATTATAGCTTAATATTCTGGAGGTTTTTTCATTCTGAATTTTTAATATTCTGAATGTGTCTTTTTTTTTTTTTTTTTTTTTTTTTTTTTTTGGGGGGGGGGGGGGGGGGTCTGAAAGGGGCCGAAGGATTACATACCGGAAGGATTAAGACCATCATCCATGATCAGCTGACCGTGTCGTAAATAATTGAGGAGCGGTTCAAAATAGACTGGACTTCTGTCTATGAGATAGGCACCGGTGTGATCAACTGAACTGCTCCATGGTAAATCTGGGGAGATACAAAAAATAGAAATTACAATTATGACCATGTTGTTAAATAAACCCCTCAAAAAGAGTTTAGAAAGTAAAGTTGGATCGATTGTAGATCTCTTTAGTAACATAGCATAATCATCGCTTTGATTATTATCATTAAGAGCTGTGTTTATGCCTCTTTAAAATGATACGATCCATATTTGTTATGATTTTGCAGCCATGAAGTGAGCAGTACATCAGAATAAGGGGCAGGATAAAAAGTGAAAATTTGCAAAAGTTGAACTGGTAAGTGCTGGCATTGTTTAATATGCAGAGCATTCTTCTTTCTTCGCGATTTGTAAGAGAGCGTGATTTTCAAAACGGCAGTGGGGCTTTTATTCCCAACTGGTCATCCATGAATGCCAAATTCTAAAGAATCTAAAAATGAAATTCATGCAGATGCCATTCGATTACACACATAGTAAAAAAAGTATCCGAACAAACTTTTGAGTGGTCAATCTTTGAGCACATATATATCCAGAAGTGAAAAACAAGGGCAAAGTCCTCTATCTTTTCTCCTTTTGTATATATTTTGTGCAATTGTGAACAAAAGCTGGTTCAGGTATCGATAAATAATTGTTGACAGCTGGTCACACCAGCAGTCCCTGTAAGGAGAATCCTGAATAAGCTTATCAACCCAGATGATGTTGAATAACACTTATCATTGAATAACACTAATCGATTAAAAAACGAGAGCAACGATACATTACTAACAGCACCAGGGGCCCATTTCATAAAACTGGTACTATAACAACTGCTATGACAAATTTGCTCTCAGCCAATCAGATGCCATGATTTCAGTAGCTTATAACAGTAGCTTGTAACTTGTTATTGATTTCAAGTTTTATGAAACAAGGCCCAGGTGTTACTGCACTGTTCTCTGGCAGTTTATGGATCAACTCCAGCCAGCTCATAAATCACATTAATCAAATTTAATCTAGTAAACAAGGTGATTCAAATATATATGTTTTTATCCTGTCTGACTTTTGTCAACACTTTGGTCTGCCCCTTGAGCTGCTTACTGATTTTATTCTCATTTTGTAAAGATTGTTATGCCCTCTATCTGTAGAAATTCACCATAAAAATGCATTGCAATCACAATTGAGCCAACAAAATAAAGTCATGGTTGCTGACAAATCTTGGGACAATCAACCTTGTAAAACCTTGTAAAACAATCGTCAATCCTTCAAAGTATTTTGCTCATTTACATGTATCACAAATCATAACCTTCAGCTTTTGCTAATAAATAATAATAATAACATCATTTATATAGTGCATGTTCACTTTGATAAAATTATGGCGGCTACTACAAGTGATAACATTCAGCTTTTGCTAATAAATAATAATAATAGCATCAATTTAAAGCGCAGGTTCCCTTTGATATAATGATGTCGGCTACTATTATCGATTCTTATTTTGATATTTAACATTGAACCGCATATGTGTTTTCATGTAGTTTCGAACAATATCCTGGTAGGGGGATATGAGTGAGATTGCAGTCAAGACCTGTTCTTAATTCACCAACAGAGGGCTTGCATGCAAGGGCTGGTACCTTAACAACATAACATCATTATGATCAATATGTAATCAATACAAACATAAATTTAATATTTGAAGGGAAGGAAATTCATGTCCATTACACCACATCATTTTAATGTGCTGATAACTAGCTTCTTTATCCAGCCCCAAAATTACACTACTATACATGAACATGATAATAATAATTACATTTTTCCCAGAACTTAGGTTTGTTTTCCAGTCTGTCTCCCCAAAAATCAATATATTCTTCATGGTTACTTAATCAAAACAAGATGTTGTTGTTTTTTTGTTTTTTTTACAGCCTATGTTATTATTACTTGTGTACATGTACCTGGTGCATTCAATTGTCAAGCCTTTTCGACTTTAACGGTTGCACGATTTTCCATTTGTACTATGGTTTATACTTTCATATTTTCTTTACATTCTGAATGTTAGTATGTCAATTTATATGATGTAATTTTTATATTGTTATCTCTTATGATATTCAATTTCTTATCTCTGTATATATTGTGATGATGATGGTAATGAATGTAAATATAATTCAATATGAGTGACTGTGGGGATCCTTTTAGTTGATAGTTTTGATGCGATATGTAATGCACTGTGAAAATAAAACAACTTAAATTTGTATGCAGATATTGAGTGACCTCCAGGCTTTATAGTTAAGGTTTTTGCCTGTAAGTACTTTGTCTTTACAACTTTACTACCTTATGTCTTTGTTAAGGGGGGTGGTGTTAAGTCGACAAATAACTTTTTTCTCACCATCATCAGCAAACATTCTTGCCAGCATACTTTCTGAATCTCTTCCGACCAACGTCCTCCTGAAAAAGAAAAGTGGGATTGAAATTTAAAAAATAGAGTGAATAAAAGCTTGTAATGTATACAGTAATGTATACAGGTTGAAGAGGAAAATAACACAGATTCTAAAAATATTTCATCCACCAATTTTTTTCTCTCCAGTTACTTAACTTTATATTTTCGCTCAAGCATTCGATTCTCTTCCATTTTGTCCTCCCTGAACACTGAATATACATATATAGGTACATCCTTCCATTTCCTTCATTGTCCTCTTTCTATTTCCACTTGAATAGAACAAAAGAATTCATCTCCTCCTCCTCCTTCTCCTCCTATTCAGCTCTCGCCACTCCCTAATACTTTTCTCACTTTCTCTCTCCCCCCTCCCCCTCTCTCTCTCTCTCTCTCTCTCTCTCTCTCTCTCTCTCTCCCTCCCTCCCCCTCCTAATCAGCTCTCGCCGCTTCCTAATACTTAACTCACTTTCTCTCTTCCCCCCTCCCCCTCTCTCTCTCTCTCCCCCTCCCTCCCCCTCCTAATCAGCTCTCGCCGCTTCCTAATACTTTACTCACTTTCTCTCTTCCCTCCTCCCCCTCTCTCTCTCCCTCCCTCCCCCTCCTAATCGGCTCTCGCCGCTTCCTAATACTTTACTCACTTTCTCTCTTCCCCCCTCCCCCTCTCTCTCTCTCTCTCCCTCCCTCCCCCTCCTAATCAGCTCTCGCCACTTCCTAATACTTTACTCACTTTCTCCCCCCCTCCCCCCCTCTCTCTCTCTCTCTCTCTCTTTCTCCCTCCCTCCCCCTCCTAATCAGCTCTCGCCGCTTCCTAATACTTTACTCACTTTCTCTCTTCCCCGTCCCCCTCTCTCTCTCTCCCTCCCTCCCCCTCCTAATCAGCTCTCGCCGCTTCCTAATACTTTACTCACTTTCTCTCTTCCCCCCTCCCCCTCTCTCTCTCTCCCTCCCTCCCCCTCCTAATCAGCTCTCACCGCTTCCTAATACTGTACTCACTTTCTCTCTTCCCCCCTCCCCCCCTCTCTCTCTCTCTCCCTCCCTCCCCCTCCTAATCAGCTCTCGCCGCTTCCTAATACTTTACTCACTTTCTCTTCCCCTCCCCCTCTCTCTCTCTCTCTCCCTCCCTCCCCCTCCTAATCAGCTCTCGCCGCTTCCTAATACTTTACTCACTTTCTCTTCCCCTCCCCCTCTCTCTCTCTCTCCTTTCCTCCTCCTCCTCCTTCTATTCAGCTCTCGACTCTTGGTAACACCTTTCTCACTCTCTCTCTACCCTCTCCCTTCCCTCCCTCTCCTTCTCATCCTTCTTATCCGTCCACTACTAGTACTCCATTACTTATTGTAAATCAAACACAGAATTGATTGATAATTGCTTTAGCAGAACGTATCTAAAAGTATTGTCAGTATAATCAACATTCTTCCATCTTCATATCACCTACACAGTACATAGGAAAAGCCTGCTCAGTTTCTGTCTTTAAAGTATTGTTGAAGTCACACTTGTTTTCAGGAGCTTTTGAACAGTTATTTTATCCTTGTTTGTCTATAAAGTAGCACTGTTAGGAATGTTGTTTTCATCACAACGCGGAAGAGTATATTTATATAGTAGCTGCACTATTTAAATTGATCTAATTACAATGTCTTCATTATTTCTTACCTATTTGTCATGAAGTGTCTACCACCGACATTTAATGTGATCCAATCATTTTGCAGCTGCACACCGTTTGCTTTCTCATGACTGCACATCATGACTGTACTCTGTCCTGATCTACTAAATTTGGGATCTGTGAAAAGAAGGGAAAAGAAGGTGATGCTCAGGATCGCTCTAATATATGTGCTCGTTAATTGATCATTATTTTTGTTTGTATGAAGGGTTTTGAGCTAAACCAGGAACATCGGCATAACTATTAAAAGCAAAAGTACCTAAATTACTGTGAGGTAAATTTTCAATATCTCGAGGTGTGGGGTGCGCAAACGTGTGGTGAAAATATGCACAGACTAAGACGATTGATGTATGCGCACAGTCTTTGCAAATGACTTGGGTAAGGACGTAAAAGATCTATTTCTCTTCTTGTTTAATGTGCAAGTTAAAACAAAAACTTAAGGATGTAATGATAATACATAATAGCTTTTTTTTGTGAGACACAAGGGTGTATGACACTCACTATGAGAATATTGCACTCATCTTGCCAACTTAGAAATGGTTTAGAAATGGTTTATTAAAAAGATCATCACAGCCAACGACTGAATTGCAATCCATTTCACAAAGATACGATACAATTGCAATTTAAATTCAAATAACACAAAATATGACATAAATAACAAATCAAAAGAAAGAGAAAGGGAGGGGTGTAGGAGAGGGAGATTTAGAGTGATGGGAAAGAGAGAAAGAGAAAGAAATAAAGAGAGAGAGAGAGAGAGAAACGGGACAAAAGAGAGAGACAGAGAGAGAGAGAGAGATGAAGGGGGAAGAAACAGACAAAGGGGTTCCTTATTATTACAGATGAGGGAAGATGGCAAGAAACATTCAGAAATGCAGAAAATCAAGATAAAAACTTTTGGAATAAGCTCATCAGCTTGTGTGACATACCCTTGTATCCCACTCAACACAACTCAATATTATATAAATATTCATGGTTTTAGTCTTCAACAAGGTAAAGACATTTCAAAGGATACTTCATATTTGGGGTTACACCAGTATATGTAAACCATTTCCCTAGAAGATTGCAATAATATTTAACCCGTTGGCTGTTGAAATTCTCCATTTCTTGTAGAATTAACCTTTTCACAACAATCATTCTACATTTTGTGGTTTGGTTCAATAGCTTTTGCTTCAGGGCCCTAAAAATATGCCAGATGTATGAGTATGTTTATACAAAACAAATTACTTTGTGCTATGCTTACTAAATTGCTCGGGTGACTACGCGTTTTGACAACGCATTTTAACCGGGTGACTCTGGGTATTGGTGCTAATGCATTATTTTGTATGCAATTGTCCTAATTTCATTGTGTTTTCAATTCTCTCCTCTAAATTACGTCATTCTCTACTGCTGTTTTTCATCTACATTACTTATTTTTTTCAGGAACCTATATTACACAAGCATTGTTTTTTAATAGGTTCCTCACATTCTACTCAATCTATTATATGAATTGAGAATCATTGATATGTGCTCATTTATACTACAATTATATTGTATAATTTGTTATTTTATATGTATGTTTATATTTTCTGTAAAATGTGGAAAAAATAAAACTAGAAACTTGAAACTTGAAAAGGCATAAATTCCTGCACGCATTTATTCCATTTTATTTCAGGACTACCGTATACATGTTTATAAAATGGCTCTAGTATTTTAAGCATCGTGATTGGTCAATACGCGTCACATGGCATTGACAAATTTTTGATGCAAGCACGATTTTGCAGAAATGAGTGCAGAAAAAGCGCAACAAAAAGTTATATTGCACGGTGCGTACGCGTGACCATGGAGATCCAGTGCGCGCGCGTACGTGTAGTACGCGCTCCCTCGAGTGCATTGCAATTATTGTAGGCTACGCGTAGCTAATATTGTACGCTCCACCATGATCCCCAGCGCAACGTACGCGTAGTTTAGCTCTAGCTAGCTAGCTAGCTAGCTAGAGCGGGGTATTATTAAAAAGCAAATTTTAATTTACTTTTGCCTTGGATTTAGGCCTGTTTTGACTTTTGGATTTTATAATGAAGCCAGGAATTTCAGCTGTCTGATGTAGAGTCGTCTCTAGACCCACTGTATGGATTTTATTTTTAACCAAGGCAATGAATCCCATTGACTTTTTGGTAAGCCTGCAATGTCTTAGTCTTGAACCAACATAACTCTAGATCTAGATCGAACTCTCGTAGACTCTAACTTAAGATCTAAAGTTTCGTTTGTTGCTATTTGTGTCGCTATTTTATAAAACAAATAACGCACTTGACCCTGTTGTGCGAAACGTAAATGCAGTGTACGCTCGGTTTCTTCAGATGGTGCGCACTGTAAACTCGCCGCAAGCGCCTCGTTTACAGAGCGGCACCAATCTAAAGAAACCTCGCGTGTACTGCATTCACCGCTATTGCACTCTGGGACGTGCGTTATTTGTATAATATTGCCTTTGTCTGATGCTATGAATTTTAAAAAGGAATTTTTTTTTTTTTTTTTAATCCTTAAATTGGCAATACGTTGAGAGATTGATAATCGTCCTTTGTCAATCAAAACTTAACTTGTTATCAATGACAATTTACCCTAACTGTTATGAGCTCCTGGAATTGTGGCATTTGATTGGCTGAGAGCAAATTTATCATAGAAATTTAGCATTTGTTATTGATTAAAAGTTTTATGAAACAGGGCCCTGGTTCTCAGAGGCTAGTGGTTAAGCGAGAAAGAAAAAAAAAGAAAACTATTTTGTAATTAGTAAATTTGTTTAATGGGATATTCAAGCCATAGCATACATGTACTCAAGTAATACACCCTTCAAAATGAGTTAGCATAAGACTCTGCAGACTGCCTTGAATACTCGTATTTTAACCGGGTTTTGCTGCTAATGCATTATTCTGTATACAAATTTCTTTATTCCTGTGTGTTTTAAATTCTCCCCTCTAAATTAGCATTAATCTGTAAACAAATTTCTTTATTCCTGTGTGTTTTAAATTCTCCCCTCTAAATTACGTCTTTACTACTGCTACGGTTTTTTCATCTACAATGTACATTACTTATTTTTCCAGGAACCTATAATATACAAGCACTGCTTTTTAATAGGTTCCTCACATTCTACTTAATCTATCATATGAATTGAGAATTATTGAGACGTGCCCATTTATACTACAATTGTATTGTATAATTCTCTATTTTATATGTATGCCTTCATTTTTTGTAAAATGTGGAACAATAAAAACTTGAAACTTGACAACTTTAAAGATCGTTTCAAAATAGTTCTGGTGATATTAAGTTGACATTTCTTGGAGGCATCAATGGAAATAGGGTAGCATATCTCCAGGTGGCAGCCTAATCTTCCTCTTGATACGTAATATCAGGAAAGCAAATCCGGGCAGTAATTGCTAAATTCTAAACATGACGCACATAACTTGAAATGCATTATAACTGAAGTTCTGTGGATCAAGATATACCCGTCTTATCAGCATATTCAATGAGTTGCTGATGACACAAATGGGGTGAAAAGAGCAGCATTCACACTGCAAACAAAAATCATTGATTTTTTTCTAACGTTCCAGTGTTTTGTTAGAAGTTGCTTGGCAACTACCGGTAAACACAAAGAAAAAAACCAAATTTGGAAAACCCAGCTCTGGGGTGAGGTTTTTTGAAACACCACCAGAAATCCCACCAGTGTAAATGCACACTCTCAGAACGTAGGTGAATGATTCCGGTTTTTGATCATGTGAAACGCACGATATCCCATGCAGAGCAGTAAAAATCTGCACATGCGCACTACTCAAACCCCCCCCCCCCAAAAAAAAAAAAAAATAAATAAATAAAATAAATAAATAATAAATAAATAAATAAAAAATAAATAAATAAATAAATATATATATATATATATATACAAAAAATGAGTTGACACCAATGCTTTTTAATGGGTTTTTCTAGTTGTGTAAATGGCAGTCCAAAAATTGATGGTTTAAACACACAAAAAGGCTGTGTACATGTAAATGGGCCTACTGACAAAATTTGCAAATTCATTTTTTGATGAAGATTAATTTTTCCTGAAACAGATATCTTTCCATTTTATGAATACAAGTAATAGACAAGATCTGCAAAATACAGGAGTGTATCTATTTCACAATTTATTTGTAATTAATCCTGAAATTTGGCATGGATCAGTATGGATTAGCCTTATCAAATGTCACTCCTTTTTTTTTAAAGAATATTTTTTGGAATACTTGCCATATCTATTATAGAAAATTAATTTCTAAAGCACAGATTTGTAATCAAATGGAGCAGTATTGGATCCCAAATATATAGAGAAAATTATTTTGATTGGTTGGTCCCCTTTAAGGTTTCAATTTCCCAAGATACAGATTACAGATCACCCAAATGATATTACCATTCCGACTAAAACTGACCTTCACCTTACTTTTGCCTGATGTAGTTTTGGGCTGTTTTGTCAAAGATTTGGGGTCAGCATTATGGTTGCAATCAAGTTTTAAAGGGCAATCCAACCCTTGTAATAAGTTCATTTCAATTAAAGCAGAAAAATCAGAGAAAGAGAATGGTGAAAGTTTGAAATAAATAGGACCAATAATAAGAGAGTTATGACTGTTTGAAATATGAGAACGCTACAGCTTATGCATTGCGAAACTTAATCGGCCGGGCAATTTTGTCAGTGGATTATGATATGGTCATTATGGTGACCAATAACGTTTAGTTTGTCGGTACAAAAATATCCCCAATTTCTGTGTTTCTCTTATTCCTTTTATCTTTGAAGCACTACTCAGAATATACATGTATTATGGAGAGTACATTATTACAGGTCCTCCAAAAAGGAAAGACCATTCCATGATATATATTTTTGAAAAATTACAATTCCTTTTTTGTGTGTTGAAATGAATAGGAAAGTTGTCTGCCACTACATCACAAAAGGCATTACCAATTCAGCCAATTTGAAGATCCCATACATGTACTTACATGTATAGTGATTGCAACTTTAAAGAATTCATTACTTTCTAATTTTTTATCTGATTTCATTCAAACTTTCACAAGTACCGGTATGCTTCTCTGATTTTTCTGCTTTCTTTTAGAGTAGTTTGCTTTCAAGGTTGGATTCCCTATAAGTTTAGCTTGAGGTTGGGTTTAGGTATGTATGTCCATAGAGTTAGGGTAACAACAAACGTAGGTTTGGGGTTAAAGGTAAAGACCAGTTTTGGAAACACCCCCCTCTCAAAAAATGAAATGGAAGCTCTTATTACCAATCATGTGAAAGAATATGTTTTGACTAATACGTAATCATACAAATTTTGCCGAGAAACCGCCTACTAATTGATATATTTGGTACATTATTATATCTATTTGGACCTGATAGATATAACACACATGTCGCGCACATGTCTAGTAGTCCCAAATCTTTCTGTGTACAGTGCTTGTAACTTTACCAAGACTGGGCCAAATTTCTTATCATTTTGATGATTCCAGAACCTTGCAGTACACACCAATACTTATATGCTAGATGATCAACCTTTTCTGATCGACTCCACAATGTTTCTTTCACAATGCAATCGCATGACCATAACTGGTCTTTATCTTTAAGGGTCAAGAGTTAGGGGTCGGTATTGTGTTTGGTCCAAGGTTGAATTTATAAATTCATTTAAAGCAGCATTTGTCACTAGACCATGTCAACCTGAAATTGATATCATACGTGTGCATGCGCTTAATTTGCGGGCATTGTCAGACCATATTCAGCTGAAAGGAAAGTTGGAGGTTGTCAAACTTGTCAAACCTAAGCAGAACTTAACAAAAGGTTGGACTTAAAAATCATGGAGAGCCATTTGTAGCCTTAAAATGAAATATACTGTATTGAAAAGCAGAAATTCCAAGTATTTTAGACTTTTTACAAATTTCACATAAAGAACATGAAATCTCCTTGATGATAGAAAATATGAATGATTTGAATCAACATTTCATGCCTTTCAAAATAACTTTTACAAAATATTTTCAAAGATGCTAACGGCTTTCCATAATTTGTAAGTCCAACTTAGGATCTTTTTTAAACACCCCCCAAAATAAAGAAATGGCAGAGGGGGTTTCTTACCTACGAAGGGTTCATTCTCTGATATGTACAATACTTCATCATCCCTGCAGCAAAGAAAAAACAATTTTAAATAACACTTTAGAAAATAGACTTTATCATGTTTATTACTGTACATACAGTGTAATTAAAAATATTTATAATTGAAAGAGATTATTCAACTCTCTTATATTTTAAATGAAAATGTGGGTCTATTAAAAAAAAAAAATCCCACAATAATGCTGTATCACGCTTAACAGTTATCATTGCTTTTCAGTTGTTTTTATAACTTTCAAATTTTTGAGAGTAGTTGATAAAACATAAATACGATAAAAACATAATTTTGATGGATTTTTTATTTTTGTTTTTAGAAAGAAGATCATCACAAGTTTGATAAATATTAATTAGCTTAACAGATACATCTTGTCTCCTACTTCCAATATTCATTCTTTTCATTCTTCTTTTTCATCCTCTTAAGTTTGTTAGATCATTTAATGCTTTTTTTTCCAAATAGAAATCCACAATATTATAAAATTTAAGGAAAATAAATCTGAGATTCAAATTGCCTTGAGTCACAAAATTAAGTTGACCCTAACTGCTTAATGACTTTCGTAGTAAATCAATGATTACAATACACGTACTGTACATGTATTTTTCGGAAATAATGTGAGTGGTTCAGATTTGCGAAAGTTTCTTGCCGTGCAAATGAAAATCCTTCAAATTATTTTCTGGTTTTACAGTATATGAAAATAAACAGATGATACATGTTTGCAAGTGCATTTCTGAATATGCACTGCACACAGGTTAAGTCACTATTGAACAATAAACAAGACTTTTCAAATTATTTTGTTTTTTGTACAAGACAAATACATGTATGTTCCTTTTCACAAAAGAATCCTGTAATTCAGATAATATTTTCAAATCTAACAGTTCTTTTCAAAAGTACACTCTTCATTTTGCACTCTTCAACTTTTGTGATCAGCTCACAATATTCTCAATCTCGATCACTCATTCTTTCTCTATCCTGTCCTCTTTCCACTTAACTTTATTTTTGGTGTATACAACACCCAAAACAAAATCAAAAAAGCTGTGGGTTATTACTTTACTATGGAAACCTCTTTTTTGCAGCGTAGGCATGGAAGGAAAGAACTATGCAGTCACAGGGTGTCAATTACTTCTTCTGCATTCTATTTCTAGCCCATAATTATAGTTGGAGAAGGTACATACCTGATTAATGAGGCATCATCTATCCTGCCTCCCTGTGCTGTGAATACATGTGTCGCTGTTAATCCTAGGCAGTTACTGGCAACCAATATCAGTCTCTCCATTGTATCTGGGCATGCTATAACCTGAAAAGACCAAAGAATCCATTTTTAAACATCACACAAAAGCAACATGACTTAAACTTCTTAGTGATGCCATTCAAAGCAGCCTTATTCTACTTGATGTGTTATAAAAAATTAGTTGCCCTCTATTGAAACTTCAAACTTCAAACTCACCAAAAATCAACTCTTATTTACAAGTGACAGCACCGTAAAATACAAATCAATTCAACTATTATATTTTTGAAAAAATACTTAAAATTAAAGTGGAAATGTACTGTCAATCTTGTCAATATGGTGTGTTGTATATGATCGTTGTATAAATTTCTTGGTCACTGTGCCCTCGCATGAGTGCTCAAATCTCCAATGTAAGGCAATTTAGAGTAAAGTACCCGGTTTTCGGCCACTTAAGACAAAATCCTATTTATTGGACTCTTTACTTCCTATTTATTATCATTTCTTGTTCAAATCATGAAGCAAATATTATTATTATTTAAACAAAAAAAGAATGCCCAAAAAAAATCACGAATTGCCATGACAATATTCATTTCAATTTTCACTGTTTTGGAGCCGGTTATCGGCCGAGCGTTTCAGTTTACGGCCGCATGTACAAAGTCAATAGGAAGCGCTCGCGCGCGCCGTGCGTTTCTGCGCTGATGTATAGCACAAGCGGGCGGAGCAGGTATCCCACGCCGGAGCTCCCGGGTGCTCGCCTGGCCGAATACAGGCACAGCAGTGATCGGAAGTTGGAATCTGAATTAGACGGACATATCGTGTGTGCGTCGCGGTGTGCGGCTGCATTGATTTAATACATGCGATGAGATACTTTTGAGCTTGCGACCAGCACAAAATCGGGCTCTATATCTGAAAAATACTTGAAATAAAGCTCATTTTATGGTACCCATATTTCTTACATACACGCGTAAGAAACTCGATTTTTCAGATTTGGGTAGCGGGACCGCCGATTACATCGCTAAAATGTGATATTTTAGGATATATTTTTCATTGCAAATGTGGTTCTTCAGTGACACTGGCATGGTATGGTATGTGTGGGATATGTGTTATGCTATTATGCGATGTATTTTAAAGTGATTTTACCATGTATCCAACCAATTGGCCGAAAACCGGAGCTGACCGGGTACTTTACTCTAATAGAACTTGGCCATAACAACAACAAAAAAATGCAAGATTTTTAGTGTGCGCAAGACTGACAGAGTTGTTGTTGTTGTTGTTGTTGCGATTAATGGCGTTTCCATCGTCATTCGATGATTTCCGCCAGAGATTTTGGTGGCTGCTTTTTATCACTCCAGCAAAGCATAGAGAGTCCATGCTAATGCGTATGGACCTCTAGCGCTGCATGTATGTGGTATGCACGGGGTGGATTTTTTCCACTTTTAATATCATAAAATGTAAGACAAATACAACATAACATAGGTTATGTTATATTTGTCTTACATTTTACAACAATGAAGTATGTTAATTTAATGTTAGTATAAAAATAAACAAAATTAAACTCACTTTTAAAGCACTTTTTTCTCCTTCTGTTACAGACACGGCGGCATGATTCCCTTCTCGATTACGATTACATCAAAACTGCGCACAAAACACACCATACAATGACTTCTACATGCGAAACAATTCGCCACAAAGAAAGTTCGCCCCTGGACAACTCGGCACAATACCCTCCCTGGATATCTCGCCACAATACCCTGGACAACTCGACCGTGACAAGTTGTGCAGGGTATTGTTGCGAGATGTCCAGGGTATTGTGTCGAGCTGTCTTGGGGCGGGTTATTTTTTGGGGCGAGCTGTCTAGGCCCCGGTGAAAACATACGTGACTCGTGACTCGTGGCTCTTGCGCAACATCTGACGGGTAGTTTTCTTATCTCGCAGACGTTTTTAATTAATGCTTTATCGCAGGTTTAAGCACCTAGGCCTCTTATTCCGTACGAATTTCTAATCTAGTTAGACTGGAAATGCTTATTATTAGTATCATTATTAATATTATTATTATTAAATTGCTAAATTGAATATTATACTTTGGAATTATATAGTAATGCTCCGCCACCCCTGTCGGCTTAGTTGGGCTGAAATGTGTATGTATTTAATACCAAACTCTAAAAACGCTCGTACGCAATAGCCTACCGCTGAGCTGTGTACACAACCGATCGCGTCCATATCAACATGCATATATTCGGACGTAGCGAAATCCGAAAATGGCACACGTTAGCTGAATTGCGGATGGGCTATAAGCAAACAAGTAGGCCAGATGTCTGGAAACCAAGGAAATTTACACCAACGAAACTTGTAAGTTCCATTCTTTATTTATTAGTGATGGGTTATATCCCATGTAATTGATGATAAGTGCTTTTAACAGCATCGTACTGTAGTTTGATAGGAAAGTTGAGTTAATGTACTCGTGCCAGTGTTGTGCGTTGTACTACACAGCCAGGATAGTGATGCTCCTATGTGTGCTTTTTATAGGCCATTTTGGCCAAGTTATTTGCCAAGTGTACCACTTGAGACTATCACTAGAACAAAAAGGGGAAAAAACGATGGTGAAAAATATAAGCAGGGATCATTTACTGTTTGGACATGATTTTGACCTTGGAATAGCAGAATATTCATAAATGAATGATACACGCCAATCAAACCTAAAACAACAACAAACTGCAAATGCAATGAGCGAGTCATGGTGGGCGTGTCTCCAAAGGCAAAGACCAAATAGGCCTACAAGAAAGATCTCTTGATTTTTTCATTTTCCCAGTTCTCAAACCTGAACCAAATAAAAATACATTAATATTCATTAATGAAAATACATCATATTAGTCTACATATTTTCGGAATAATCTGAAATTCAAACTTCTAACTGAACACTTGACACAGATCTATACAGCTGGGACTACGCATCAAACTTTGCTAGCAAAAATACATTCACTAAATCTACCAGTTTATGCCATCATAACCATTCTTTTTCACAAACACAAACATCACTTATTGAATTATCATACCTTCCCATCCGAAGTCCTTCCATTTCGAAAAATGGTGACTCTGGGGCGTGGATTTCCTGCCATTTTGGCAGAATGACGACGATGGCAATCAGCTGATTTGATTGAATTATGCGACCAATTCTAGTATAGTGCTTGTGTACTAAGGTATCTCCACGCGATATTCATGAAAGGAAATACACAAGCTCAAAGACTACTCTAGCTATGTGGGTGTCAAGCTAAAAATAAACGTCCCAAAATCTATGTGTATGGCTGGAATGAATTTCTTTTTCTTTCCTTCTCTCCATTACAAAGCTAGCATAGGGAAATATTTGTGATATACGTCGTATGGTTTATTGTTTTTATTTTCATTATTATTCGGTCTCTTGCACGATGGCTAGCAATGCTCTGAATAAAACTGAATTCTCAAAAAATTAGGCACAATTAAATTGAGTTTTTTGGTTATCCAAAAAAAAGAAGTGTATTTAAAAGTGATGATATGGAGTTGTATTTATTACGGATTGTTATGCCTATAGGCACTTGGCACTGCTATCATGTTGTGGGGGAGGAGGGGCCCAAGAAATATACGAGAGAACATGGTCATAAAGAGATGGATTAATAGGGTCGATCATCTCCCCTCCCCCCCCCCCCCCCCGGGCTCTCTCTCTCTCCTTTTTTTTTCTCTCTCTCTCTCTCTCTTTCTTTCTTTCTCTCTCTCTCATTCCCTCCCTCCCTCCCTCTCTTCCCCCCGCCCAGGCCTTGAGCTTGAGCCAATCCCCTTCTCCCTCTCTATCTCCCTCTATCTCTATCAATAATCACTTCTCCCTCTCTATCACTCGGATCTTTTCTTCCACCAAAAGTTGATTTTGGACACGCGTGTCTCGATCCGTGCCCCATATACCCCATTCCCCATGTACCTAGTTAAGCACGATGTAACGAGACCATAGAAGCTGCCAGTGGACATTAAATTTGTATATGGTTCTTTTTTCTTCCTTACACTTTACTTCTTCGAGCTTCTTCTTTTTCCTTCTTCTTCTTCATCTGATTCTTCTTCTGTTTCTTTTTTCTTCTCCTTCTTCTTCTCTTTCTTTTTTCTTCTTCTTTTTCTTACATTATCTTTCCTCTCATATTCTTCTACTACGTCTTCGATATTCTTCTTCTCAATCTTTTTTCTTCTAAATTCTTCTTCCTCCTTCTCCCCTCATCTTCACCATCTTCCTTATTCTTATTTCTCTTCTTCTTTTTTTCTTCTTCTTCTTGATCAACTTAAGGATTACATGAAAATGATTTTCCATGATCCTTGCTGTACCCATAATGCATTATGTACATTTTAAAAACTAAAACGTGAAATCTCAACTCAAAAGAGCTGAGGAGTGACCACTCTTTCAAAATGTCAGATTGATACTTTTAACCTGCTGGATTCAACCTTTAGAGTGTTGGATACAGCACGTTCAAAGGGTTCAAAGTGTTAATCTACCATTTTGAAACAGTGGTCACTCATCGGCCCTTTTTAAATGGTGATTCAACATTTCAGTTTTTAGAGTGTATCATTAATGACCAGTCGCAATTTTAAGGTCTCAGTATAATGACAATTTAACGATGGAAATTAAGATAGATGATATACGTGAGAAGGAGATAGAACGCCCCCCCCCCCCACCCCCCCCCCCCCCGCCCCCATTACGGCTCTTACTTGTATAATATGTTATACTTCGATTGAAAACAAAACAAACAACAACAAAACAGGTCACACGTAATAACAAGTCACGTGTATATTTTGTATTATTGTATTACAGACAAAAGTAAAATATACAATGACAATGAAACAAACTCATGCTGTACCCATAATGCATTATGTACATTTTAAAAACTAAAACGTGAAATCTCAACTCAAAAGAGCTGAGGAGTGACCACTCTTTCAAAATGTCAGATTGATACTTTTAACCTGCATGGATTCAACCTTTAGAGTGTTGGATACAGCACGTTCAAAGGGTTCAAAGTGTTAATCTACCATTTTGAAACAGTGGTCACTCATCGGCCCTTTTTAA
This sequence comes from Strongylocentrotus droebachiensis, assembly GCA_035222895.1. Taxonomy (NCBI): domain Eukaryota; kingdom Metazoa; phylum Echinodermata; class Echinoidea; order Camarodonta; family Strongylocentrotidae; genus Strongylocentrotus; species Strongylocentrotus droebachiensis. The sequence continues at coordinate 76,586 of JAVYIG010004250.1, read as the reverse complement.
ATGGTGATTCAACATTTCAGTTTTTAGAGTGTATCATTAATGACCAGTCGCAATTTTAAGGTCTCAGTATAATGACAATTTAACGATGGAAATTAAGATAGATGATATACGTGAGAAGGAGATAGAACGCCCCCCACCCCCCCCCCCCCCGCCCCCATTACGGCTCTTCCTTGTATAATATGTTATACTTCGATTGAAAACAAAACAAACAACAACAAAACAGGTCACACGTATAACAAGTCACGTGTATATTTTGTATTATTGTATTACAGACAAAAGTAAAATATACAATGACAATGGAACAAACTCATATAAAAAAAATTAAAAAATACATGATAAAGTCATTAAAAAATATATACATAATACAAATGGACCCACTGACATCGGATAACAAAAATAAGATGGTTTGTGACCGCAGACCTGACTGAGGTAACAATTCTCAAAATATAAATTAGCAAACAAAATCTGAAAATGGACCTAAGGACGGGCCCCTAAATGCTCATATGACCGTAATTAAATGCCTAAAACCCCTGAGCTTCATGGGGCTCAGCCCCCCTGGACCCCAAGCAAATTAGTGACCTACCAGCACATGCCACACACAAAATAAGGTATCAAAATATGCGCTAATTCAATACCTAAACATCCTTGAGCTTCCAGGTGCTCCGCCCCGAGACTAAACTAAATTTTCGCTCCACTTGCTTCGCCCGTCAATATACTTTAGCTCCCCCTCCCCCACACACACACACATTGAAAAACGTTCCGCGGGGCCTGCATGTGACGTGTGAGAGTGGTGGTGATGCGGATCTTTTTTCTTCAGCCCCCCCCCCCCCCCAAACAAAAAAAAACAAAACAAAAAAAAAACGTCTTTGCCCATTACGTCACTGAATTTCAATGTGTGAAAACTAGATAAACTAGAAAGATTTCATTTCGAGATTAACGCGGATATACGATATTTTTCAAGCGCTTTCTTCATGACTGTGTAGAATTTCATTATAAAATACGGGTGATGATATTGATTGTTTAATAAAGATATAGCAAACTTTGTTGGAACAATCTTTGTAATAATTGGATCGAAAAAAAAACCTTAATACAGGATGAAAAATGCATCAGGTTCATTTTTCATATTGGAGCCCAGGCTCCATAAAAGATTTAAAAGAAACGCACAAATTACAAAGTATTACACTGTTGGTCATAAAGAGGGAATAATTATTTTTACCTCAATTTATGGAATGATTTTGACAATGATTTATTCCAAATAGATCTAGCTAATAGTATACATTCTCAGATTTTATTGAACAATAATTTGTGAGTGTTTGTTTTGCGTGACTGCTAAAACATGTGTGTGCTACTATGCTAATCAACTAGGGGGCCTACGTCCTTAAGTCATAACTGACAGTAATGAGGATTAATGCCTCACAAAAGGGCACTGATATAGCTGATCGACACGGTTTTTATTCTGAGGCCTCACAGTAACGAGGCCATTGCTTAGCCAATGAATCATGACTGTACGCAGCGAGGCCTAGGGTACATCGCCGCCCCCACAAATACAAAAAACAAAGAAAATGCAATAAATTATCAATAATTCATTGCATTTTCCCCCGGTGCCCAACAGGAAAAATTCCTCTGTAGAGCCATGCATTATGGTTCAAGGCATGCCCACATAGGGGATTTCCTTAACGGCGATGAAAATTATGTCAGTGCACTGCTATGTCGGGTAGCATGAAAGGGCCTTCGCCAAGCAGTTCGAATCTGAGAGCGATGTGCGCGTGCCATGCCACAGGGGCGAGCAGGACGTAGCGGGCCAGGATAGGCGGGCTGAACCGGTTGGTGAAGTGAGTCGACTGGTCGCAATTACCCGTGAAGATTTTGATCTGTGAAAAAAGTCAAAGTGTGCTTCATTCATTATTATGACAAAATTAATAGAGAACAAGAGAATAATGATCACTATATAGTTCGAGCATTAGATTTATTAAAAAAACATATATTTACATGATTTTCGATCGAATCCGAAAATTGAAAACACGACTTTGCAGTTTATGGGAAATGGGGGTTCCACCGATGTGTAAATATCTTTATTGATACGGTTAAAGCGCATCATGTCGGGAAACATCGTTAGTCTTCATAAAAAAACATCTGTTGGTAATATATTCATCTTGTTCCCTTTCCTCCTATATCATTTTTTTCAAAAATTGTTCGGGAACGAGCTGAATAAAAATGATTTGAATAGCATATTTAGCGTCTCTCAGTCTTTATCATGATAGATATTCGTCATACAAAAATCGCCAAACATGACCCTTTTTATCCATGGATGATTATGTCCGACGAACGTTTGGGGGGAAATATGTCATGAATAAGGAGATTTCGGTTGACCTGTGCTCACTGGTAGTAAAGCTGATCGTGATTCAGGAAATATTACCCAAGTTGGACACTCTCCCCATAATATTTGATCCGACGTAAAATTACCCTCACGTATGGCATTTTGTAATTCATATATATTATTTCCATTATACGTTTTAATTGTGTTTCGTGTCATTAATTTGACAAAGCATGCACTTTCATATAATGTTAAACTACATTTTCATTTTTTGTATTATTAGTATTATAATTTATATTGTACTGTGCTGAAAACAAATCTCATTTCCACGAAGAAGAAAAAAAGGATAAAATGAATTTTTTGCTTTTTTATTTTAATGGAAATAAATGATACTGAACTGCTGAAAACTATATGCATAATAGGCCTACATAATTTTATATAGAGCCTACTATACATGAATTCATGTTTAATAATTACGAATTGATTAATTTCGTCAAACACAGCGTATAAAATCCTTGCTATTCATTTGAAGAGAACAAAAAACATATAATAATCATTGAATTCATAACCTCTTTGACTTCTCCACAGGTCGATTCGGTCACTGGGGTCCACGTCCCCTTGCCTTCCCGGCTCGTCCAGACAGTAAAACGCGTGACCCAGTGCGGGGCATCACTCCGCCCCTGCGTGATGACCCCGGTCACGCGGTAAACGGCCATGAGATCGACCTGTATCCATTGAGCGAAGTCATTGATGAGGGGCACCCATCCCCCGACCTCGCGGTTGAGTCTCGCCGACTCGGAGCAGTAAGCCTCGTCGCTGATACAGGTCGATGCCGCGATACTAGTGTCGGCGATCCGACCGCTTTCCATTCCCAGCTTGTTCGCGTCGATCCCCACTTCTGTAAAATGAAGAGGATTCCAAAATTGGAAAAACATACCAGTCAAATAGAATGATTTTAAGATTTAAACTAGAATTATAATAATAATAGTCATTTTAACTTCGTAGCGATGGCATTAGATGGTATATTATTAGAAGCAGTAGAAGAAGAAGAAGTAGTAGCATCAGTAGAAGTAGAAGTAGAAGTAGAAGTAGTAGTAGTAGTAGTAGTAGTAGCATCAGTAGAAGTAGAAGTAGTAGTAGTAGTAGAAGTAGTAGTAAAAGAAGAAGTAGTAGTCGTCGTCGTCGTCGTCGTCGTCGTCGTCGTCGTAGTAGTAGTAGTAGTATTATCAGTATTTATCAATACTTATATTAATACTATCAACAAACCATATCCCATCACATATCCTACCTGCGACTGGACCATTGCCGAGGAGTTCGAGCCGGAGGGCGATGTGCCTGGTCCACCTCTTCGGATGAACCCTGACGGAACGAGCCATGAGAGGCGTCTCGAACAAGTTGATGATTGGGGTCGAACGGTCGTGGTTACCCCGGTAGATCTAAGATCGTGAATAAAATGGTAAAATGTCATAAATAACAAAATGCCTGTATCATCAGGGTGAAGTAAACTAAATAAACTGTGAAATTCGACAAAACTAGGATTTTTATTTCTTGTCTAAAGTTTTGGGATTTAATGTTGGAATATCTAACATAAGTCTACTTCATTATACCAAGGGCGTTGATAAGGGGGGAGGGGCGTATGCCCTCCCAAATCAAAAGGCTACAAGAAAATAATTTTATAAAAAGTTTGTGAGGGAATGAAGAGAGGGGAGAAAGGAATTAACGGAAGAATACAATTCCTTTTCCATCTTAAAAACATTCCATTTCATGGCCCATATTTCATCCAGATTTTAGTGAGACATGATCTCCAACACCATTGACCCCCTAACATGGCTGCGCCTATTCTACGCCACTGATTGTGTCAAATATATACCTTTTCTTCGCGATCGCAATCCCCAATGAACGACCATGCCTCGCTATCCATGCTGTACGATACCGCAAATGACGTCACCCATTGGTCAGCGTCTTCCCGTCCTTGCGTGATGACACCCACCACCGGTATTTCTCGATGAGATCCACACCGACCCATTGGTTGTGGTCGTTGTATCGTGGTATCCACGCACCGGGGAGTTTCCCCGATGACGTCACTGAGTTACTCGGGGTTCCACCTTGTTCGTCCACGCCGGCGAAGTTGAGACGCGCGTGATTGGCGCAGTGACGATCGTTGTTGCAACTGGATGCTTGGAGTTCTGAATCCGCTATACGATAATCTTCGAGGCCCAGGGTATTCGGTATTACTGTCAAAGATTTACAAGAAAAATGGGAGGAAATGATGTCATGATTATGTAATTTTGATCAATAAAAAAAAAGGAGATGGGGATGTGCAAGAGGAAAGGCGAAAATGGAGTCAGGGGTGGAAAAGGAAAAGATGAAAATAGGAAAATGATAGTTCTAAAAGAAGCAAAAGGAAAAAGGAACGAAACAAACTGAAAAGGAGAAGAAATCAATTAACGAATAGCGCAGCCCCTATGTGCCATTGATGAGTAATATTATGTAGGGATTGTAGGTCTTCCAATCAGCACATTAGAAATATACATCTAATAATTCAAACAAACATACACACGGTTAACAACTAAATCATTCATACCCCGCTTTTGTCAATTTGATGTTTTGGAGTTTTTCGTAATTCAAGAATGAAAGATGAACCGGGTGAATCAGAACCTTTGTTGAGTACATTTAGATGTAACCTTTAATATGTCACATTCTCAAGAAACAAAAAGCGGGACAAGCCAACTTTTAGTACACTTTTTAAAAAATCACAAAAGTCGGTAAGGGTATGAAGGACTAGTTGACGGTATGAACATTTAGTTGCTAATTTTGCTATTTTGGAAGGGAAATTAGTGACATTATTAAAGAGCAGAGGAGTTGGCGAATTATCACGTTTTAATTCATTCCTAATGTCTATTAAGTGGTACGCATTTAGTTGGGTATGGTTCGATCATATTCAGTTTTACAAGATGATGACGTATATCCTAATCATATGATTAGTTGAAATTGTACACGTGACCAGGCATTTATTTTGCCTAACATGTAATTTTGATAATGACCGACCATTAGTAATATCATGTTATAAAACAAATAAAACATAATCTTATGAAATAAATAATACACATCATTTTGTTCGGGCATTAGTAAAATTACCCACACTTGCTACCTTCGAAACAGTCCAAACACCCTCGGCTATTGCCTCGGGCGTGCTAGACTGTTCCAAAGGTTCCTTGTGTGGGTAATTCTTACTAATGCCCTCATTGTTGTGTATTATTTGTATAATACTCTACCTGGAATAGGACCTGCTCCAAACAGTTCAAACCTCAATGAGATATGATGGTGCCAAGATAGCGGCTCGATACGGACGAATCGGGCGACGAACGCCGGCATGAAGGGGTTGACGACCAGACTATTCCGATCCTGATTGCTGTGAAATATCTCAACATTAAAAAAATACAGACATCAAAGGAGAGAGTATATTTCACATTCAAGAATTCATAGGATAACCAGAGGATTGTTATATACTATCTGCTGAGAGATGGGGAACAAATGGGGAACAAATTTCTGTATTACAATGTATTACATATGGACAATAAAACTTTAATCGTGAATATTTAATTACTAGATGTAAATTTTTGTTCATGGTACGAGAAAAAAACGAGGAAAGTATATGATAGGACCCAGTGTCACCAAGATTACAGATCATTATAGTGTTGACATTTAAGGAGACGACATGGAGATTTCAGATGTCCTCAATCCATCATACCTAATAACTTTTCGACTTTAACTTTTCATCGATTGAAAAGAAATGTAGGCCTACATATTAAATAAATCCAATTTCGCTCAAATTAATCTGTTTGTGTAATAACTAATGGCTAAATTCTCTGGGGCAAGGTAGCGAAAGGTAAGCATCTCATAAATTAGACATTTTGGTGACGGAAACAAACCTTTAAGATTATATAATTATAATATTTTCATATTTCGTCTTCTTGTTCAACGTCAGCTTGACGTCATCACCATCATCATCCAGGGGCGGATCTAGCTTTTGGCTAAGGGGGGGGGGGTTTGACCAAAATAATGACGATGCGAAGCATCGTCCACGAGCCGCGAAGCGGCGAGCCGATTTTTTTTTTAGGGTGTTTATTTGAACCCCGTAAGTGATGTTTTCCTGGCATCTATTAACACAATGGAGACCATAAAAAGCAGTGGTTGATAACGTCTTTTTAAATCAAGTAACAGTTTAATACACAGTTATATCCAGAGTTATCATGTGTTTGGTTAAGTTACCAGATGAGTTGAATATCTTCTCACAATATTTGCACTTGAAAGGGTTTCTCTCCAGCGTGCGTTCTTTTTTCTTTCTTTTTTTTTCCTTTTTTTTTTTTTTTTTTTTTTTGGGCCGCCCAAGGGGGGGGGGTTTAAACCCCCTAAACCCCCCCGTAGATCCGCGCCTGTCATCCTCATTATCATCATCATCATCACCACCACCATCACCATCACCATCATCATTATCATCATCATCATCACCGTCATCATCATCATCATCACCCCCACCATCATCATTATCATCATCATCACCGTCATCATCATCATCATCATCATCACCGCCATCATCATCGTCATTATCATCATCATCATCACCCCCACCATCATCATTATCATCATCATCACCGTCATCATCATCATCATCACCACCACCATCATCGTCATTATCATCATCATCATCATCATCACCATCATCATCATCATCATCACCATTATCATCATCATCATCATTATTATCATCATCATCATCATCACCACCACCACCATCTTCATCACCACTACCACCATCTTCATCATCGTCATAATCGTTATCTTCACCATCGACATCATCATCGTTACGAAAGTCACCATCATAATCATTTGAAAGAGGTTTTGTATTACGATAACCTATTGCAAGTTCAACCCCCCCCCCCCCTCCCCCTCCCTTGAAAAAAAGCTTGGCCAGATAGGGGAATTTCGTAAAAAAAGGTGATGATAGTTACGATCTATTTTGAAGACAATATTCATGTAGCAAATGCTTCGATTTCATAACAAGAGTGCCTTTTGTATTATTTATTCTTCATACCTGTGGTTGTCCATCATTTCCTAGACTGTATGTCCAGGAGTAACCATCTAAACTGTACGTCACCAAGAAAGTCTGTATCCAATTATCAGCATTGTCGCGACCTTGAGTAAGTACAGCTTCTAGACGAAACGACTGGCGCAAGTCAACCTAACATTAGAGATTTAAAAAAAAAACACGATAGTAAAATGAAAAAATGTAAAATGCACGTACACATGAAATCTTCACAACCGAGAGGTCGTGGGTTCGAACCCCGGCCGCGTCATACCAAAAGACGTTAAAAGACGGGAGTTGCTGCTACCTTGTTTGGCGTTCAACATTGAAGGGATAGAGCAACGTCGATCTGGCGCTGCTCAGTGGCTGCCGGACTCACGATCAATTGGGCAAAAATAATTTCCATTTTCGGTTTAATACAATTTGGAGTGGACTTTAAAAGATTATTATTATTATTATTATTATTCATTTTTATGATTTCGATATAGCGCATTTCCCCCAAAGCATGTTTGTTTGTAGGTTTATTTGTTTACACTCGTTTATTTGATTGTTTGATTGGTTGGTTGGTTGATTAGTTTATTTGTTTGTATATCTGTCTGTCTATTTATCTATCTAAGTGCATCCATGGTATTTCATTAATTTTCTTCGGCGGCCATGCATGCTTGGTATTCATTGAATAGCCTAGCCTTGTTCGCACACTGAATCAAGTTTGTATGTATGTTAATAACAATAAAAACAGAAGAAGAAAAAAAGATGAAAAAAGAAGAAAAAACAGTTTGTATGTATGTTTATTCTTTTAATTTGTTTCTTTATTCATCAGTTTATCAGTTTCCTCCGGTGACCATACTTGGTATTCATTGAATAGCCTAGCCGTGTTTGCACACCGAATCAAATTTGAAGGAAGGTTTATTTATTTGTTTATATTTTTATTTATCAGTTCCTCTGTTTGTTTACCTGGATCCATGGCTTTTTATCACTTATCTTCGGTGACCATTCTATGTAGTTATTGTATAGTCTAACCGTGTTCGCACACTGAATCAAATTTGTATTTATGTTTATTTATTTATTTATTTTTGTTTCTTTATCAGTTTGTCTGTTTGCTTACCTGAATCCATGGTTTTTTATCACTTTTCTTCGGTGACCATGCCTGGTATTTATTGAATAGTCTAGCCGCGTTCGCACACCGAATCAAGTTTGTATTTCTTTCTTTTTTTCATTTTTTTCATTTTTTAAAAATATTTGTATTGAATTGTTTATTTATTTATTTATTTTTGTTGTTTTTGTTTGGGGAGGGGTATCTATCAGTTTATATGTTTGTTTACCTGGATCCACGGCTTTGTATCGCTTTTCTTCGGTGACCACGCTTGGTATTCATTAAATAGCCTAGCCGTGTTCGCACACTGGATCGTATTCCAGCACGAAGAGGCACTGAGTTGAGAGTCGGCAATGCGTCGGTCTTCCAGCCCCAGTGGTCGAGTTATCATCGCTTCACCTATACACAATCATGGACATTGGTAAAAAGAAAAGGATCCTGATTAATCGAGTACTAGACATTGAGTCATTCTCCTTCTTTACGTGCCATGTCCTGAGACGTTGGCGACCATGGAATGCCACAACTCTCTGTCCCATATTCTATGAAGTAATTCATTCTCCCCGAGATCAATTCCACTTTCAGAAATCCCACTATTGAGTCATACATGATTGTTTGTAATTCATCGCGATGAAGTATTTATATGCCATGTTTATAAGGTGTTAGTCACAATTCTTTCACATTCAGGACAAAACATAGATAACCTCCAGAAATATTCGAATCAATTTGAACCGTTCGAATTCGATTGTTCTACTGTGACACCCAGTGGCGGAGTGACAGGGGCGGGGTTGGGGGGGGGGGGGTTCAAGAGTCCCCGATAGACCTCTAACTATTAGGATTCGAGTCATCCTCCCCTTGCCCAAGCAATGGCGGATGGGGGATAATCAAGAGGAGACATAAAGCACACGCCCCTTCTATTAAAATATATACATATTTATATATATATATATATAATATATAGACCTATATATATATATCTTTTTTTTGGGGGGGGGATAATTCCGATAATATACAATCACACATTAATTTTGCAGGCGTCTCTTTTACTTGAATACAACAAATCTTTATCAGCGGCTGTTGGAACATTTCCTAAAGATACAACATACAACATACAACAGAAGCTAAAAAGGGCGATTTTTGAAGAAAAAAGAATTTCGACAGAGGCCACACTGTGAAAATGTGCAATATTTTTCCAACAATTTTCCCAACGTTGTGCCAATAGTCAACCCAACCATCTATCGGGCAATATATTTTGTCCAGTAGTATTGGTAAACGTAAGTACCCTACTTCACACGTGCATAATTTTTTCGTATTTTGACCAACATTTGGGCAAAGATATGACCCTTCAACTGCCTGACTACGCTAGCCCACTTGTTGGGAAAATCTTGACCAGCTGTTGGGCAAAATACGAAACAATTTGCCCAATAGATGGTTGGGTTGACTGTGGCACAACGTTGGGCAATGTGTTGGAAACTATTGCCCAATTTTTTCACAGTGCACCAGGCTGCCACTACAAGACTTTTAACAAATACATTATAATGATAAGAGATATGACTGTATTTGACATTACCGTTTGTCAATTTGACACCAAGGAGTTCGAACCTCAGTGCTATCCTCTCGACCCATGAAACAGGGTAGATACGTACATAGCGAGCAGAGAATGGAGGATGGAATGTGTTTGTCACCTGGGTACTATCATCGTCATTGGCTATGAAATCCTGTTTGAAAATTAATGTAAAATATGATAGGAAGCCATTAATTATTATATAATCCATGATTGCTTAGTACTCTCAACAGATTTTACAAAACGGATGCTTAAAATCCATTTTCCTCAACCCAGGATGGAATGTGTTTGTCACATGGGTACTGTCATCGTCATTGGCCATGATATCATGTTTGAAATATAAAATAGGCCTATGAAAGGAAGCCATTAATTATTTTGATCCATGATTGCTAGTCTCCACAGTTTTTACATAACTGATGCTTAAAATCCATTTTCCTCAAAGGGTGTCGGTCATTTGGATACTGGACATCGTCTTCATTGGCACTGACCATGATCAACTTACTCCTGTTTGAAATGTTATATGAAAGAAAGCAATTAAGATTATTCATCACTTTTAATTATCGAAGATTGCTAGTCTACACAGATGTTTATACAATGATGCAAAGAATATTCGCAAGGTATTCGCAATATGGATACTGTACATCATCTTCATAGGCAATGAACATGATGAACTCCGAGTTGAATATTCAAGGAAATACTTCATTTAAAATCAAAGTTCATTATCCAGAATTGCTATTTTCTCAAGATATTTACAAAATAAGATTTTTTTTTTTAAATTACTTATATATCTACATAAATCTATAATTCATTTACATGTACCTCCGGGTCTTCACAACATTTATCTCTGAGAGGTTCGTAGTCACGCCCATTGTTGCTATGGGAGACGAGGAAAGATGATACCCATTTATGAGTTCCTTGCATCCCTTTCGTCACGATACCAGTGATGAGGTATGGATGAGAGAGATCGACCTGAAAGTGAGGAGGATAGGAAATGAATTCATTGTGGTTTAGCGCCTTGAGCGCCTTGAGCATCTCTAGAGATGGATATGTTGCGCTTTATAAATATTGTTATTATTATTATTATTAATAACAAGCATACCCTGAGCAACTCGGTTTCCAAATACAATCCCACACGAAAAGTGGACCTTTGCGCTATACAAGTAGCCACTACTATTATTATCATTATTATTAAGAGATGATTGATACAACAAATCGAAGATTAGCAACGAATACAGACGGACCGAAGTTTTTCGCCATGCACTCATCAGTATGAATTACAAGAATGAACAGAAAGCCGAAATCCGACAACAACAAAAAACATATTAAAAATGCAGCTGTAGTTAATTGGATTTACAATAAATGAGAATGTCGGTTCAGGAACGATTCAATGATTCGCAAAATACACTGATCCAATTACACTTCTAAAACAGAGTTTGACTGGGAAACGAGAGAGAAGAGACAGAAATAGGCACAAAAAAAAAAAAAAAAAAGATGAAGAACACAATAAAGATTTTCCAATACTTTTTCATAAAAACAATAACAAATATTAGCAAAATAAATTGTTACATCGTGATCTTCAAAAAAACTTTTCACACAAAATCATCATCGCTTTATTTCTTAAAAGATCTATAATGGTTAGGATTGTGTTTGCTTTAGGTTAGAGCTGGGTTTGGGGCTAGGGCATGTTTGGTCTAAGAATGTAATTAGGAATTTGACTAGTAAAAATATTATTAAAGAGAATAAAACCACCGCGGAGCACATGTCAGCTACATGCGTGTGTAAGAAACGTTAAAAGACCGGTTTACTAACATTTTCAAATTGTATGCATACTGTTTAAAGAAAGGTTGTTCTTGACAACCCGCAATCTTTCCGAGGCTTGCCCGATATAGCATCAGTCAAGCGATGTAGACTAGATTCCAAGTGTTGTATAGCTCACTCATTGTTAACAGTTTAATGGACTACCTCCTCAATAGGTCCCCAGGAAGAAGAAGAAAACTAGATGGAATTCGACTGCGCGCAGTCGAAAATGATGCCTCCGTCATAGAGCAAGTTTACAAACCAAAACAGAAGAAATTTTTCAAATTCAAGTTCAATTGTAATCCATTAACAACAGGTTCTCAGAATATCGTGATTACAAGCAATTTCTCCTATACATATATGACCCTTTGATCTTTGACCTCATGATCCTTATATCTACTCAGTTCATTGGCTCTGCAAGATATCCTGAGTTAAATAGTAATCCATCTGTCAGTTCTATAATGAGAATGCGTTCACAAGCTATTTTTGCATACATAATGAGCCCATGACCTTGGACCTTATGAACCAAGAATCTACTCAGTTCATTGGCTCTGCAAGATACATAAATGATCTAAGTTTGGCAGGAATCCATCAATCTGTTCTAATGATAATACGATCATAAGCTATTTTTGCATACATAATGTGCGCTGTGACCTTTGACCTTGACCTCATGATCCCAAAATCAAATCAGTTCATCATCTTTGCAAGTAACATACATGACCTAAGTTTGGCAGGAATCCATCAATCAGTTCTTGAGATAACGCGATCACGAACTGTTTTTGCATACATAATGAGCCCTGTGACCTTTGACCTCGTGACCCCAAAATCTAATCAGTTCATTGGCTCTGCAAGATACATACATGACCAAAGTTTGGCTGGAATCCATCAATCGGTTCTTCAGATAACGCGATCACAGGCTGTTTTTGCATACATAATGAGCCCTGTGACCTTTGACCTTTGATCTCGTGACCCCAAAATCTAATCAGTTCATCGACTCTGCAAGATACATACATGACCAAAGTTTGGCAGGAATCCATCGATCGGTTCTTTAGATAACGCGATCACGAGCTGTTTTTGCATACATAATGAGCCCTGTGACCTTTGACCTTTGACCTCGTGACCCCAAAATCTAATCAGTTCATCGACTCTGCAAGATACATACATGACCAAAGTTTGGCAGGAATCCATCGATCGGTTCTTTAGATAACGCGATCACGAGCTGTTTTTGCATACATAATGAGCCCTGTGACCTTTGACCTTTGACCTCGTGACCCCAAAATCTAATCAGTTCATCGACTCTGCAAGATACATACATGACCAAAGTTTGGCAGGAATCCATCGATCGGTTCCTCAGATAACGTGATCACGAGAACGGGACGTACGTACAGACGTACGGACGGACGGACGGACAACCCGAAAACATAATGCCTCCGGCTACTTCGTAACGGAGGCATACAAATCTATAAATTAGAAATGTCAGTAAACAGTTCTATAGATCCCCGTATTGATCAAACTTTTACCTGCACCCATTGTTTTCTGTCGTCTCTTTTCGGCATCCAAGCTCCTCGGAGTTCGGCACTCCAGCTCGCTTGGTTCAACCTAGCATGGTCTGCGCAATGTCGGTGGTCATGGCAACTAGACGCTGTCATACTGTAAAGGCGGGCGTGGCGATTTTCTACTCCTAGCTCCATAGATTCAAACATATGCTCTGAATGTTCAAGGAAATTGAGATAAACATCGTGAACACTAGGGTCAACTATTAAACATTATTTTAGAAAATATTTAAAAATTTAGATGGTAATATAATTTTATATTGGCTTTCCGCCCGGCTTCAGTTTCGTGAAAGGTTGCATATCTCTTTGAAGATTACTAGAAGAAGAAGAAGAAGAAGAAGAAGAAGAAGGAAAAAGAAGAAGAAGAAGATATCTTGATATGCAACTCCCAAAAATTAAACAAGGAGATAGCTTAAGTTATAGTCGTAAGAGATAGGGGCTACCCCGCTGCTAACCCCCTCCAAAAACAAAACCCACATATTCGGGCAACTATCCCATACGCCAGCAAATATCATATCTTATCCGATATGTTTCCTTACGAAATTAAATTGTCACTACATTAACGTGTTATTATTTTAGAAATTTAGAAACTGGAATGTTGATATTCAGGCAAGAAGGCAAGACAAGTCTGCCCCCCCTCCCCCCCCCCCCCCCTTCCCGTTACACCCCCTTCCCCTTCCCAAGGAAAGTGTGCACTTAATAGCCCTTGGGTACCGGTATTATTTTTTTTAATGGGGATCTTACCTGCGATTGGTCCTTTGCCCATGACCTCAAACCTCATAGAAATATGACCGTACCACGACTTGGGTTCGAGGCGGACTAATCGTGCCTTAAAATCTCGATCGAAGAAGTTGACGATCGGCGTTCTGCTATCGTGATTGCCGACAAACGTCTGCAGAAAAGATAAGGGAAATAGTTATTTATTGTTTTTATATTTTGATAAATGAATAGCTGTAAGGCGAAGAAGTTTAGAATATCCCGTTTTTAAACCTATGTTTTCTATTTTCATTAGACTGAGAAAAAAAAAATTAAATTTGATTATGGGACAACTACCAACTACAGTTATCCGAAAAGCACTTTTAATTAGTGGCGAATCCAGGATCCTATTGTAGGAGGGGAAGGGAAGGGGGGGTGGGCAGAAGTAAACATATAGCTCCGTTTAGTCTAATTTCACAACGCCCCCTATCGTCAGTGTCAGCAGCCTAACATGTTAGCCTATGGAATTTTACCCAAAAAAATTGTTAACAATTCATTTTTTGGTTTAAACGAAAAGCACATCCACCCCGACGTACGTTATCACTAGCTCTTTCATTGGAACCCTCATGTCCCATTGACTTTTGTAAGTTCACCCACCGTAATTTGATCAAAATAGGTTGCAAGCTCGTCATTGCCTATAATGCACATTTGAAACAAGTCGAACTTTGGACTCAGTTTGCCAAGCGATTTTAAGATTATAGGTCAAGCACACGAAGACTAAGAAGCATGAATTATCATAGATCAATTCTGCTTGGTTCATTATGTCCATTTCATCCAACCCCCCACCGTCATTTTTCCATTTTGTAAAAGCAAACATTTTGCCGAGGAAAGCAAAAACATGAATATTCATGAATGGTCAGACAATACAGCCTTTTAGTACGTAACGTATAGTGAATGGGAATGGGCGATGATCCGTCCAGGAGGTAGAGGTCAGTGGTTTGTGCTGGCAATGTTAAGGCGAGCGAAAACGAGACAACCGGAGCAATATGCAAAACTCTGTAAAAAGGGATAGCGTAAATTTATGGGTGATCTTTAGGTCTGATATCATAGCATGGGGCATGAGGAACGTAATTTTGTTTATTTTAAGGAACGCAAGATATGGCGGTCACCGGAAAAAAAGGAAAAACAACTTACCTTGGTTTCACTTGTGCAATGATCTTTGACCTTGGTCCATGATTTACCGTCTAGACTGTGTGATATGGTAAAACGTGTCACCCATTGGTCAAAGTTTGGCTGACCCTGCGTGATGACCCCTTGAACTATGTACACGGCGCGCAGGTCAGCTAAAGAAAAAAAATAACGACTGTATTTTAAATCATAATCACGAGATGACCAAATGCAGGGGTAATATTCCGATATTCCGAATGCATATGTAAATCCAAGGACCATTTTTCTTTAAAAAATGGCAAATTAGCGAAATGGAAATTTACCAGAATTTCAATCCGTACACAAAATGAGAAACGTATAGGACTACATGTTCCGAAACTTGAATAGGTTTTCAAATTTTATTTTAGCAACTATTATATTAGGAAATAATCCTTCGTATCATAATGGTATTAACATTAATTAATCATTTATCCTAAGCAAATATCAAACAAAAAGGTCCACATTCACAAGACATTTATATTGAAGTTCAACCCTTTGAGATAAGAATTATATTCTGATTCAATTTCGTTATTTCTCTACCTTTGATCCACTGTTCATAATCGTTCCTATCAGCTAACCAGCTAGCAGAGGGGTAGTTGAGACGAGCGTGCCGTGTGCAGAAATATTTAGAGTGACAAGAGGATGAGGAGATGTAGACATCGGGAATTTGCCCGTCCATCATCCCCAGAGGGCGGGCTGTGTCGATGGCATCTACGGTGAGAAGTGAAAATGAAATGATTAATTATAGTAATATGATTGCAGTCTGCAGGGCCCTAAGGGAGAACAGGGATACCTGGGTAAACGATACATAATACTTTAAATATCATATTATTAATATTATTATTATTATTTATTGATAGAATTAGAATATAATTTCAAATTTGACCTAATATTATAGCCGATTTTGTTTTCTTCTCCTACGGTTGTGTCATTATTTCTTCTTCACTTGATAATTTTTCATCATCCGCCGCACGACTACTTTTATCTTTATTTTCATTTTGTACAGCTATAACCTGTGGTGGATTGATACAGCAGGTATGAGGGTGGTGGAGGGAAGTTCCCCGTCAAAACCCAATGTGACATATCTTATTAAAGTAGACACCGAATATCCACCCCTATATCCACCACATTCCACCAGTTTTGGGGTTGGGGGTCAAACTTCTATATAGTCTCCATTATTAATCCCTTTAAAACTGAAATCCCGCGTCACATGAATGAGAATTCGATGTAAGTACTGTAAATTCTTACAACCAAATTGCAGCCCAAGTCTTGAACTTTGATGGAAATAAATCGCTTGTCCCATTTTAACTAGAAATTTAAAAGGAGAAAAATCTGCGTTCCAGGTCAAAAGATGCCATTGGTGTAAGATTTTTAGTATATTATACACTTAGAAACGTCAGTTTGAAAAATGCTTCATTAGGCTTACCTGCAACGGGTCCTTTGATGTAGAATTCCAGCCTGAGAGCGATGTAATTGTGCCAGGTTTGGGGTTCGAGCCTCACGAAGCGAGCTACGAAGGGTGGAGAAAACTCGTTCGCCACAGGCGTTGACGTGTCAAAGTTACCGCTGAATGTCTAGAACACATTATTAGCATACGATTTAAATGGCGTACCAAATAAGCATAATCACAGTAAAAGTGTTAAATTTAATTGCAAAACGGAAAGAGAAAAGTGAGGGGATGGCACCATTAACTCGCTAATTTGCATACAGCCTACGTGATAAATATCACAGTTTCATGAAAGTATGCGAAAGTTTAAGAAACCATAACTTACTTTATTTTCGTCCGATTTTGATGAAACCTTCATTGTTTTCTTTTTAAAAAATTCTCTATTATTCAATTCAACTTACACATGGATCGGACTCGCCCTTTAAAGACAGTGTTATTATTTATATAATAGTGTAATCATAGAACGTTATTATACAAATTTCATGCAATTATTATATCATTTAATGACAAATTTATTTAGAAAACAGATAATTAGTTGTAGAACTCCAACAAGTTGCATAAGGAAATGTTTTGATTTTTGTCTTCTCATTTGTTTGTTTGTTCAATATTTAGTGGCGATAATAAAGAAACAGCCAACAATAATAACAATAGTAATTATTTTGTCTCATAAATAATGATACTAAAAATAAATAATGATTAGTGTTGATAGTTTTGATGGTGTCGTAGACAAAAATTCATACAAATCTATCGGAGATACCGATCTGACCCTAAGTTTCTGTGTTATTGCGTATCATGGATGTAAAAATGTGCAACTGTTCTTTTTTGTTTGTGAACTCTTAGTATATGAATATGATTGTAAGCTGCATGGCATTACCCGTCCTTGTTGGAGACTAAATACCGGTATCCAAGTCAAGCCGTCACTGCTGTGAGATACCAGGTATGACGTCACAAAGGCATGACCTCCGTCTTCGCCCTGTGTAATGACACCAATCACCTGATATTTACCCGTGAAATCAACCTGCGGAGTGTTGATGACGTCATAAAGAAGTATAGGCGATGGTTGTAAGCGAGACAAGAGCGAGAAAGTCCAAACGGAAATGTTAGAATATGATTCAATTAAAACGGAGAAAGAGAAAATATCGCATACGGAACAGATCGCGAGAGGGGTTTAAAGAAGGGCTTAACGTAAATGGGTGTGTAGTTGAGAAGGGGAAAAGAGCAGTAGGTATAGGGAGAGAGAGAAAGAAAGAGAGGAAACAAGAGAGAGAGAGAGAGAGAGAGAGAGAGAGAGGGAGAGAGATATCAACAATTAAATGACAGTGTATAATTATACACGACAGTCAGATAGGCGGAGAAGAAAGGGATAGAAGACAGATCGACTTGTTACTTCAATTTTGTAAAATAAGACCCACTGCCTTGAACTCTGCATCAAGAAGCCCATACGGTCACCATAAGGGCATATATGGCAATTACTAACACAAAGGCTTTCGTCATCCTACCTGGGGGGTGTTTCATAAAGCTGTTCGTAAAGTTACGCATGACTTTACGAACGACTTGTATATGAAAAGCCAAATGGGTTGCTCAATCATTCTTGATTATTATTTATTAAGTTGAACTGTGCAGATGTAGATTAACATTCTTAGTATAACAAACATTTTTAATGCAAAGTATTTTTTGCCATAATTCAATTGAGGTTATTGGAAATATCAGAAAAAACTTTGGGCATCCTCTCTGGCTCTTCATATACAAGTCGTTCGTAAAGTCATGCGTAACTTTACGAACTCTTTATGAAACACCCCCCAGGTCTACATTACTCTCCTGGCTTTGGTGAGAGGTACATGCAGATTAATGCATTGCCAAATTACTTTAGTGTCGTGCTTTTCCGTCTACTGCTTAAACTACTCGACTACGACACCTCTACATCAACAGTCATTGATACACCAATCCATAAATCGATAAGCTAATAATTCAGGAAACGATAACCATTCATACTTGAATCCATTGATTTTCGTCTGCTACTCGAGGTAGCCACGCCCCTCGATACATCTTGGTTGCCATGGTATTTATGCGAGACCTCGTCACGCATGAGTAAGCATCCAAGCAGGATGAGGCGGTGATGGATGAATCGAGGATACCATTGTGCAGCAATCCCATCCAGGTTGATATGTTCATCGGACGAGCTTCATTTGACAAGAAAAGGGATTTGATGTTAAAGGGATCCGGTAACTTTGTCTCAGATTCTGAAACAAAATCCTGGATTTAGCTCATGCTGCAATGATAATTATAAACCTTTAGGTTAGTCAGGAACTCCATGACTTTTACAAGCCGATCGCCCGTCTGATTATGAAGATATTTATGATTGGAAATCGAAACCAAATTTTGCGTTTGCCAAACGGTTTTCATAACACTACAGTCTATTGGGGAAAACGAGTATAGTAAAACCGGTCACTCAAAGATTTTTACTTTTTTGAGGCACTTCTTGATCATTTTGAAGCGTGATTTTGTTTAAGGCTCTAATATTACGCCATATCACAGTCTACCCTCATATTCAAGATAAGCTTGAGTTCTGGTAATGATGATAGAAAATAAATTCTCACAGAATCCAACAAAACTTAAACTGACTGAATGTTCACGATTACAAATAAATGACATGTGCCAAACGATCTTGGTAGAAAATGTATAGGGGCTGAGTAATGAGCATACAGTGTGAGTCAAAAAAAACTTTACACCTAGAAAAATGCTAATAATTTTAAGAATCATTTATGAAAAGTAAATTATTATACACCATATGAAAGAGTGTTTCATCCCAAATCGTTTGGTACCATTTTGGGTGGCATGTGTTCACGCTTGGATAAATAGGAGGCATTGTTTGCGAGAGTGCAAAAATCGACTTGCGCCAAATAATGCTTATGTGATGTTTGAATAAAACAATTGGGATTTCGGTATTAATTCGGTCTTTGCAGATCCAAATAACATCCCTACCAAAATTAATCATGTCACACATATCAAAACACACACAGAGTCACACTCAATAAGTCACACAAACACACGCACACACTCGCACATACACACACACACACACACCACCATAGCAAATTTAGATGTGACAGTTTGGATCAGCCTTCTTGGAAATGGAAGTCTTCTTGGACCCTTCTTCTTTGAACAGACAGTGAATGGGGAGCGCTATCTAAGAATGATAGATGATCAGGTTGTCCCGGCTCTGAATCAGATGGCACGATTTAGGCGTCAGAGAAACGGTCCTTTCAGGCACATTTGGTGGGCACAAGATGGTGCCCCTGCTCACAGGACAAGGATTGTGATGACCAGGTTGAGAGAACTCTTCGGGAACAGGATCATCGCTCTGAAAGAACCTGTGGAGTGGCCGCCACGTCGATCCCCGGACCTAACACCGCTTGATTTTTTCGTCTGGGGTTACCTCAAGTCTCGGGTGTACCAGAGCCCACCTGCGAACCTCAACGACCTACGAGAGAGGATCAGGATTGAGAGCGAAGCACTTGGGAGAGACAGGCGCATGCTTCGTCGAGTGTTTCAGGAGATGCTCCATCGCGCTAGAAAGTGCATCGAAAGGGACGGAGGTCATGTCGAGGAGTAGATGAACGGACAGTTACTTGCTGGTCACAAATGAAGCTTCAAAGGATCCATGATGATAAGCATTTGAATTAACATTATCATCATAATTATGATGATCGTTAACAATTTGAAGATCAAGTAAAAAATAAAGTATTTTACTCCAAATGAACACCATTATCATATGTTTGTGTGTGTGCGCGTGTGTGTGGGTGGGTGTGTTAATGTGTGTGTTTCATATGTGCGTGTGCGTGTGTGTGTGTGTGACTTTGCTACTGAAAAAAGCATATGCAATGCATCTCATTTCATACATTCAATTCATTCTCTCACTTTAATACTTTGGCGCAATTCGATTTTTGCACTCTCGCAAACAATACCTCCTGTTCATCCAAGCGTGAACACATTCCACCCCAAAATGGTACCAAATGATTCAGGATAAAACACTCTTTCATATGATGTATAATACTTCACTGTTCATGAATTATTTTTTAAATTATTAGTAATTTCCTAGGTGTAAAGTTTTTTTTGACTCACACTGTAGAAAGGAAATTAACGTGGGTATGCCCGACACAGGTCACATGTGCAAAATGAGAGTTGTGGTTATTATTGTAGACGATTTCCAGCAAGTTTTTGAGAGGTTGTTTTTATTTTACCCCTTCAAAAATCAATCTACTGCAGGATAAACAATCCAGAATTAATTATAACCATGTTCTCTCGACATACGATGCACGCATGCCCATACCAGAGCTCAAGAGCTGCGTTAACTTGGTTTTAATAGAAGCAGAAAAATGAGAGGAACATGTTTTTTAAAGGAAAGTTATTAATGTTTTAGTTGTCATTAATGAAACACAAATCGACAAGACTGTGACGTATCTTGCGGGGTCCTTTCCAATTTTCTCTGTATACACAAAATGTCATACGTTCATTTTCTAACTTAGGCCTGTTGATGACGGAATAAATACGTTCCATACAGGGGTCGTACATAAACATATTTGCAATTATTATATTTAGGGTCCAGGTATATGATTGAACAAAATTACGGTTGGAAAAATATAAATTTTCTGATTTGTATTTTAGTACAGAGCAAACGGGAGGCCGCGAGATATGTCACGGAGTTGCCAATTTGTGTTTGATTGATCGCAACTTTAAAAATTGATAACTTTCTTATTTTTAATAGATTTTGCTAAAACTCTCACTGACCTGTTATCTCATTTTTCTGCTACTATTAAAACGAACTTAATATCAGGGTAGACTTCCGCTTTAAAGTAAGAATGCCTGTTTTATATACTATGGCATGGTGGTAAACAGGTACGGGTAAAATTTAACCAAAGTGTGAGGGGGGAGTCAAGTTTGGGAGGGACTGACGTCGCTTGCCCGAATACCAATTTTCTTTTTTCTAATATTCAGTTAAAAGAGCACTTTATCGTATAGTGAAGTGTAATGTGTTGTCATCGCAATGCAATAGATGGACCTAAGATCTACACATAACCAATTTGTGACCGAATATTTGTCATTTCAATTCTCGGGAGGAGAGCGCATAGTTATCGCCGTCCCCCAAAGAGTCAGTCATTTGACGTGTAAATGTGTTATGTGTCATCGTAAGTACCAGTTTGCTTATAACCTAATGAACACATTTCTCAACAATCATGTCCAATAAGGGAATTTACAGATACAATCTGCGCATGAGCAGATAAAGGTCATTTGTACCAAAATGGTAAAACCCACAGAGATGAATACTGGATATGCGCCCATGAATGTTATGTAACATTATTCATTTATGCACCAACGGTACATTCTATGATACGCAGGTGGAAGTATTCTTTTCAAGAGGTCAAACAAAAGGTATTCATGAAGCACATCTAGGACTTTGGCAGTTATTATTCTAAGATGCTCAAAGTGGAACTTCTCCATGTGTAAAAGATCTGTGGATATTCGGGGTCATTTGTACCATGTGCTATCTGTAAACTCTCTTATTCCATCTGTATTTTATTTCACAAAAGCGTGAGCAGAGACCCAGTTACCTACATGACCTAGATAATCTTCACTGGTAAAAGCTAGGCGTGAGGGGAATGTACCTAATTAAATTCACGGTTGAAGAAATTTGTGTTGTTGTTGTTGTTGTTTGGTATTATCGGCGTTTCATTCTTTTTTTAGAATATTTACGCCTTTCACTTTTTTTTTTTTCTTCTTTTTTTTGGTACTATTTGCAAATTCATACTCTTCTCTTTTTTTTGATAATATAATCTCAGATCTACTGGTCCATGAAAACCCCTCACCGCAATTGGCACCTTCCTGTGTTTTTATCATGAAACATTATGAGGTGAATGTACGTAATTAAATTCATGGTTGAAGAAACTAGTGTTTTTATCATGTAACATTAAACACTGAATGTAAAATATACGGGTCATTGTAAAATATATGTGTAATGTGATACAGATTGTTATGAAAGGATATACAAGGCCTTGCATGATTAAATTGAATGATAACAATTGGGGAGGGCGCAGAGAGGTCAATCCATATAGCACAATGCTAGGTCTATATAGGCGTCATCATATCATATTTTTAAGTGTCAAAAGATCATGATTTTCAATCAATCAGGTCACTTTTTCTATTTGAAGGTTTTGAATTTATTAAATGATACACAACTCTTATTCCCGGCAAAGACTTTCCGGTAAATAATTTTTTTCAAATCAAACAATACCAGCAGAATATGTTAGTCGTTGTTATTGATATAGTTAATCAAACTTGACCAGAGCGAGAGGGAGGGAGGGAGAGGGAGAGGGAGAGAGAGAGAGAGAGAGGGGGGGGGGGGAGAGAGGGAGAGAGAGAGAGGAAGAGAGAGGGAGAGAGAGAGAGAGAGAAAAGGAAAAAAAAAATAAAAATGCAAGGCACAGTACATAATGTTTTTTTAGGGGAGATCGTCCCCCCCCCCCACAGGAAAATTTGAAAAAGTGCCCCCCCCCCCAAACAAAAAAAAAGAGAGACAAATATAGAAAATACTGACTAAAGACTGCAACTGGAGGGCCCAAGATTGCTGCGTTTAGACTAGTAAAAATGCAAATTAATTCTCGCTCCTTCGCATAATATCCTTCAAACTGTACAAGTAAATAATGTAGAAAATCTCGCATTTCGTCCCCCCCCCCCCCTCCGCTCATGAAAAGAAATCGCCGCCCCTGCCGCGCACAATTAATTTTTATTCTCAAACAATTTCCTCTCGGATGAGGAGTAAAAAATTAATATAAAGATTCCTATTTGAGAAGGAAGAGGATAATCATCACACTGTTATCATAGTTATCACGTTCTAATTGAGCATGGTTGACAGATTGAAGTAACTAAATTAGTGCTTCCTGTCATATGGACTTAACTTTTAGATGATCAAGATTCAAGAATCCATACATGTCTATATACAGGGGGGTGTTTCACAAAGATCCTATGTCGAACTTAACTCTAAGTTGGACTGAACAATTATGGAAAACCGTTAGCGGGATCTTAGGAAAAAATCGTAAAGTTATTTTAAAAGGCATAAAAAGGTTGATTCAAATCATTCATGTTTTCTATTATCAAGGAGATTTCATGTTCTTGATGTGGAATTTATGAAAAATCTAAAATACTTGAATTTTTGCTTTTGAAAACATTTATATTTCAAGACTACAAATAGCTCTCCAAAATTTTTAAGTCCAACTTAAAGTTAAGTTCGACTTATGATCTTTGTGAAACACCCCCGTGTCGGGGAAATTAAGAGTTGAATTAGAAAAATCCAGGGGGCAATTTCGGAAGAGAAAGGAGGATATGTATTTCGCATGGATTAAATAGTAGTAGAGTTAATTATTATTATTATTATTATTATTATAAGTAGTAGTAGTTGTAGCAGTTTTAGTAGTAGTAGTAGTAGTAGTAGAAGTAGCAGTAGTAGTAGTAGTAGTATCAGTAGTAGTAGTAGTAGCAGTAGTAGTAGTAATAGTAGTAGCAGTAGTAGTAGTAGTGAGTAGTAGGAGCAGTTTTAGTTTAGTAGTAGTAGTAGTAGTAGTAGTAGTAGTAGTAGTAGTAGTAGTAGTAGTAGAAGTAGTAGTAGTATTAGTAGTCGTCGTCGTAGTAGTTGTTGTCGTTGTAGTAATTGTTGTTATTGTTGTTATTGTAAATGATTTTAATAACAATGATAATGTTGATGTTGGTTATAACGATAATGTTAATAATATTGATTAATATAATAATACTAATAATAATGATAACATCAATTACGATAATGATACTAATAAATACTACTACTACTACTAATAATAATAATGATAATGACAAAAATAATATTAATAATAATAATAACAAGAATGATAATAATAACATCAATTACGATAATGATACTAATAAATACTACTACTATTTCTACTACTACTAATAATAATGATAATGACAAAAATAATATTAATAATAATAACAACAATAATAGTAATAATATACATTAACATGATTAGTATCAAGATAATGATTTTTAAAATATTAATAACAATAACAACTTTATGATAGTAATGATACTTATAATAGTAAGGATACAGAGATCATTTTTATGATATTACCTACACTAAAGGTACTATGAATAAAAGCGATAGTTGAATAATGAAAATAGGACAAAATTGACAAAAAATGCAACGCCTTTCGTTGTTATTTTGATTGTCTAAATTGCATTATCCTATATTATTATATAAGAACAACTAAGCTTACCTGCGCATTGAAGTACACCAACAAACATCATAAAATAGATCGTTGAAGAATAGTCCATTTTACATCCAAGGAAACCACCTATTCAATATCCACGAATTAATGTCTACAAGAAAACATTCCTCTTAAAGTCAAGAAGTTGAAATGGATTTTTTTTTTCTCAAGAAGCACGTGCTTTGAATTGCAAACGCCATGAATGGACAAGTAACACGATACAGTATATCAATTATCAACTATTTTGACTCAAGTAGATAATAATCTTGTTTAAATTCTTCTGGACAAGTGTAAATCAGAAACACTTGTTTCAAGAAACATATCCTATTAATTTTAAGCTGGAAAGGCGTAATCGTTAATTGCCATCTCTTGTTTCTGTAAATGTATCTATAAAAAGAATTGTTAAATGTTAATATAAATTGTATTTTAATGTCGTTACTGGAAAGGGACTCATCAGATGTCTTTTTCATGAACACGATTTCCAACGGTTTATTTATTCATTCATATTTTTCTCCATTTTTTAACTGGGATACGTTGGAAGAAAGACGAACCAACATTTGCTCATTTACATTCATCAATTCTTTACATTTTACGTCTGCATGGCATCTCTGCAGATACACAAAAACACTATAGTATCTAAGTATTAATAATGTCAGTCAAGAACGAAAACAAAATCTAGGCGTTAGAAAAATCAGGTCCCCTTTTCTACGGGAAAATCTTAATCTGTTTAATCCCGTCTTTCAGCCAAGAAGTTGTATGGGCGTAATAATATATCAGGTTAATATCATAACTTTTTGTTCTCTATTATTTTTTCTTCTGTTTTTACACTTCTTTTGTATGTTTCCGAACTTCCCTGTGCGTTAATTCTGTTTTTGTTTGAATAACTGTTTTATTTTACATTCCTGAAACTTTAATTATGTTAGTTTCTTCGCTCATACCTCCCTCCCTCCCCATTCTCTCTCTCTCTCGCTCTCTATGTGAATATCTTTGCATCTTTCTTCTCTCTCTCTATGTGAATATCTTTGCATCTTTCTCTCCCTCTCTATGTGAATATCTTTGCATCTTTCTCTCTCTTCCTCTCTCTCTCTCTATGTGAATATCTTTGCATCTTTCTCTCTCTTCCTCTCTCTCGCTCTCTGTGAATATCTTTGCATCTTTCTCTCTATATCTCTCTCTCTCTATGTGAATATCTTTGCATCTCTCTCTCTCTCTTCCTCTCTCTCGCTCTCTCTCTCTTTTTGTGTGAATATCTTTGCATCTTTCTCTCTCTTCCTCTCTCTCGCTCTCTCTCTATGTGAATAGCTTTGCATCTTTCTCTCTCTTCCTCTCTCTCGCTTTCTATGTGCACAACTTTGCATCTCTCTCTCTCTCTTCTCTGTTACGGGGGTAGTTGCCTAGGGAGTAGTTATCTGGAGGGTAGTTGTCCCAGGGGGTAGTCGTCCTAGAGGGTGGTTGCCCTAGGGGTTAGTTGACTGGGGTGTTTATCCGGGGGTGGATGTCCAGGGGGTAAATGTCCGGATATGCTTTATCACACATTCTAGCATCAGCCCCTCTTGCTCTGAGAGCCCATTATTTTCAATAACATTTCTCTCTTCTCATTCACCTCATCAAGTCTCTTCCTTCCTTGCTTTCTTCAATTTATCATTTGACATCCCTCCATCTCAATCCCAACTCTCTTCTTTATAGCTTTGCATCTTTTACAACCTCTTTTAAACACTCACTCTCCTACCATACATACAA
Organism: Strongylocentrotus droebachiensis; assembly: GCA_035222895.1. Lineage (NCBI taxonomy): Eukaryota > Metazoa > Echinodermata > Echinoidea > Camarodonta > Strongylocentrotidae > Strongylocentrotus > Strongylocentrotus droebachiensis. The sequence continues at coordinate 49,798 of JAVYIG010004250.1, read as the reverse complement.
CATAATTGAACATATTAAACACATATAATTAGTGTAAAGATCTTTTATTCAATATTACATGAAATAAATGTCAACATTGAAATCATTGGCATTACATGATGTTTTGTCATATAAAATACAGGCAATAAAAAAGAAACATTAATTTTGGGTTTTTAAAACAGAAAGTATGTTTTTTTTTAAATATCATGATATTGTTCACTTCATTGGCATATCAATCAGTAATATAAAAATACTTACACACAATGTTTTTGCATAAACTTTAGTGAAGAGATAACACAAGTATGTTCACATAGATCAGTTCACTCATCTTTTCTTTATCTCTAGACAAAATCCACTTAGCAATTTTTGTTTTTAAGGTTTTGAAAATGCTGTATTTGAAGACCTTTCAGGTGATCTGGACAATTTCTTCACAAAACATTTTACAAAAAAGAGCAGGACGTTTTGGAATGAAATCAAAGGTTTTGATGTTTATGTTTGACTTATCTTTTCTAGATGAAAAAAAAGGTCATCGTAGGATATTTAAAAGTCAGCACCCACAAAGTATAATAATAAAACATGTTTCACTAATAACAGAAGATGTATTTACGTGTGCATAAACAAGAAAAACAAGCCAAGCATTGATTTTCATGAAAAGATGCTTTACTTTGTATAAAGAAGAAAAACATATTGCAAATCGAAAAGGCAAGTTCTCAATTCACCATAGAAAATGGAATTTTGTACTACCACTTTTTATTAGTATTTGTTTTACTTTTCAGCACTGTAATTATTGTTGACCTGATGACCTCTTTATCATCATAAACAGATGTTTCAAGTCACTCTGAACATGATGTTAACAATTTACTAAACATTCTAAAAACCATTTTGAAATATTACACAGAAAATTTCTCCAGTATTTTTACACTTGATTGTCATTTCAAATATATAATCCAAGGAAAAGTTTGCTCAACATCAGAAGGGGTTCGTTCATATAGTTTAAAACAGGGTTAATTCCCTTCTGGCTCTCAACAGACCAAATATTCCAATATCCATAGAAAAAAGAGGGCATAATCACACTATAAAGGTAGTGATGAATTATATCATTAAACCTGTATTATAATGAATTTCTATACTAATATACTCTCTTTAAAAAAAAGAGTGAATTTTCACTATATTTTCACTTTCTTGGGAGTGACGTCCGTGATCACTTGTTTAGGAGTGAAAATCGATTGATTTTAGAGTCTCTCTAAGAAGAAAAGAGTGAATGTTCACTCTATTTTCACTCTCCAGAGGAGTGACGTCCGTGATTTTGAAAATTCACTCTTTTTTTTAAAGAGAGTACATGACAAATCTGAAATTCTGTTGAGATTTTCTTTAATACAGAGTGGAGCTAACCTGGAGTTAAGAAAAAGAAGTGAAAAGCAGATGCAGCCATACCTAGTTGGGCAGGAGGAAGAGGGGGGGGGGGGGGGGGGGGTCAATGAGCCTCATCTCAAGATATCGCATCGTAATCAACCACACCCTAGTCCAGAATCTGGCCAGTTTTTTATTTTTTTTATCTCTATACACTTGCTTCAAGCTGCCAAAGACGGCTTTATCTACGAACTTGTATGCCCAGCGGCCCCAGCCCTATGCCATGGCCCAGCCGGGCGTATTCTGGACTACCCACACCCTTGTCCAAGATATCATAGGTGCTGTAGATACCTTACTTAAGTTTCACAGACTTTCTCTAAGTGTTTGGGGTGGAATATTCTTGGCCTCTATAAAAAAATACTGAACATTTCTACAGACAACTGTCTACAGAGTTGGCATGGACGTTACCCGGGGAATCCCCTAGAATCAGAGAACTTTCAATCATGGTTGTAAATGTGATTTTATGATAGTTAATATTTGTTAATAATTCTCTCTGAGATGATGTGTGTGCCTGTGTGTGTACTGATTCTATTTCTTTTTAATGCAATGTGTTTTCATCTGACATGTTTCTATTTTCAAGCGTATACCTTTTGTTGTCCTCCTTTTCTTGTTCAAATGTAATTATTTATGAATGTACAATCTGATGTTTTATTTGATGTTCAAGAACAAAAATGATTTTGAATTAAATTGAATTGAATGTGAAGTGCTAAGAGAATAATTAAGTGTAAATTAGATGTCAGAATTGTGCACCAGAACCCATTGAAGACAAAGGTCAGCTACAATCACTTAGTAATTTAAAATCAGTCAACCTGTTTTCAACGTCACAACCTCTGCCGTTTTCAAGACTTCATTTCATATTCAGAAAGTAACACCTTTATGCACATGTAGACGTGCATCTTAGTAAGATGACCAGAATATCAAGAAATAGTCAAGAGAAGCAATGCACAAAAAATGATCAGGAGAAGAAGAAGAGGAAGCTGGAACATGTAAAAAGAAATTTGGAACAGAAATGTTTAATGATATGCGATTACATAACATAAACATGTATATGATATTGATAATGTTATGTTGCTAGGCAATCTTAGTAACATTTAAGAATTGATAGAGAATGGGAACTATTTTGTTACAAAGAGTATCAGAAACAGCTCAAAACATATTAGATGATGATGATCTAAAGAAGCATATTCAATTGAATAGAAATACATTAGATATGGTCAGTGATATCTATAATGGGAAAATGTACAAAAAGCAACAACATAATTCTTTAAGCTTGAATATGAACTGTGATGGATTACCGATTTTCAAATCAGCAGTGTCTCCCTGGCCAATTCAGCTAGTAATAACATGAGAGGGAAGAAGTTGGTATCAGGAGAAATCACAAAGAAGTTAGGACAGGTCTCTTACGAGGTCGAAGTATGCGTCGAATCAACAACGTACTGTACATCTGGAAACGCAACGCAGACTAGATTCCGACATGCAAATCGCCCAAATGCGAAAACATTGTCGCGAACGGAAACAAAACTCCGCACAGACTATCTTTACTTTTTGACGTGGGCAATGTCCCTACTCTAGTAAATATCTTTTAACTATTCTTTGTTTTCCTTGTAATAAAAAGGTGTGAAGTTCATCTACAATCGGAATCCACCTTTATTTTTTGTAAGTGCAACACAGGTTATAAATTAAAATCTAAACTTATCCTTAAAAATGTTAGAATTGTTTCTTTCTTACATGTGCAAGTCACTCATTTGGAATTATTGCTGAATATTCCTTAATCTGTTTAATTTTCCTTATCCTTTCAGGGGACTGAATTCAGATAGACTGAAAGCATTCCGAAGTGAATATGGACGTCTTGTAGAGTTGCGCTCCATGGTGCCATCAAAGGTACCTGTTATTGCCCTTACTGCCACCTCAACTACCGCTATGGCAACCCCGGAACATATCCTGACCTCACCGTCAATGAGGCAGCCGGTGTGGTAGGCGATTTGTTCCGCGGAACGAATCTACTGGATCGACTCGTTCGCAGATACGTTCGAAAGCCGCCGTTCTTATCCGACATTGGCCGAACGTTTCTGCTTATATAATCGCGTATATTTTTATTACTTGTGTCAAATAAACATGGTAAAAATAAATTTTAGCTTTATCTTGATACTTTTGTATTTATTGTTGGAATGAAAACCAATATTATTTTTTTTGAAATATTACTTAATAATAAGGTTTATAACCTCGTACGGAATTACCCGCGCGCGGTACGAAAAATAAATAAATAAATAACCTACTGACTAGTATATGCGCATAGAGTACATGTATATCATATGCATGCACGCACGTGCATACTCAGCACGATATATTGCGACACAGCATGCTGATCTGGGCGCGAACTCGATAACGTCAACGTGAATTTCGACAGCATCGACCTTCAGCATTCATTGTCATCGTAGTCGTAGGTCAACCTCGTAGTCGTACGTATGAGCGATAGTCATAAAAAATGGCAGATGAGCAATTTGTTGATGATTGCAGGAACATCGAAAGGTTTCTTGCGAATAGGAGTTATCCGGAAGGGATGAGTGACAACAAGAAGAGGGGGCTCCGAAAGAAAGCAGCCAACTTCAAGTTGAGTGTGACACATGATGGGCTCACAGAATTAGTCTATACAGGTAAGTTATGCATTGTGTTTCTGAAAAATTCCTAGGTAATAATACCCTAGATCTATATCTTGATATCACATACGTACAACTGAGTACGAGTACGACTATGACTGAGTATGAGTATGACTACGAGGTCAACCTATCGATAGATCGACCTCGTAACCGAACTCAGTCAAGTGGGTATAGTCATAGATCTAACGTTAGATCTAGACTAGAGGAATCTAGTACATCTAACGTTTAACTTTGACCTCTATGATAATATGCTTATGCCTGGCTTATTAATGGGTGTCTATTTTGCACTTGAAAATCATTTTCTTTGAAATCCTTAACTCTTAAGTTAAGTCTAACGTTCATTGTTTAAAACTAGAAGTCTCAAATAGATTTAGGCATTCCGGACAATGTCAGACTATATTTTATCAGTTTCATGCCAATTCTCTTTTTGCTACCAATCTGCATTTCTATACAAAGTTCTCAAATTGGCAATCGTTGGTGTAGCTAATTTGGAGAAGTTTGATTGGTTGCAAAGGCCGAACAGAATAGTTCATTTTGCTTTAGGGGTGTACCATGGCATGTATTCAATAATACGTGAGCACGCACGCTCTCCGATGAGATTCGGAACGGATCGGCGGCTAAATATCCCGCCGATTGGTTCCACGGAATGAATCGCCTGGCCGGAACCGATCGCCTGTGACTAGCGGAACGAATCTACGAATCCGGAACAAATCGGCGGGTACATATCCAGGCGATCGGTTCCGGAGGAACCGATCGCCTGCACGGAACAAATCGCCTATGACACCGGCCTTGATTACTCAATCCCCAGACAGGAGTAATATAAAGTACAGTGTGGTGCCAGAGGTGCCAGAGAGCGAAACTGCTGATATTTTTAGAGACTTATGTAATGAACCGAGGAGAGAAGGCAAACAGACTGCGAGAACAATAAACTTCTGTCGTTCACATAGTCAATGTAGTGGCCTCTATAGTGCATTCAAGAAAGAAATTGAAGATGTACCGTAAGTTTATTTGGGATGTTTCATTTAACAACGGAAGATCTTCGCAAGGAAGCGGTGTTGAAGTCTCTTGCTGACCAAAATGGATCAATTCGTGTATTATTTGCAACGATGGCATTTGGCATGGGTGTTGACAGTAGAGGGGTGAGAAGAGTGTTCCATTTGGGCCCACCTGAGGACATTGAGGATTATGTACAGGAAAGTGGGCGTGTTGGACGGGATGGAGAGGAGAGTCGTGCAATAACATGTAGACATGCATCTTAGTAAGATTTAAGAATTGATAGAGAATGGGAACTATTTTGTTACAAAGAGTATCAGAAACAGCTAAAAACTATATTAGATGATGATGATCTAAAGAAGCATATTCAATTGAATAGAAATACATCAGATATGGTCAGTGATATCTATGATGAGAAATTGTACAAAGAGCAACAACGTAATTCTTTAAGCTTGAATATGAACTGTGATGGATTACCGATTTTCAAATCGGCAGTGTCTCTCTGGCTAATTCAGCTAGTAATAACCCGCGAGGGAAGAAGTGGGTACCAGGAGAAATCACAAAGAAGTTAGGACCGGTCTCTTTCGAGGTCGAAGTACGCGTCGAAACAACTACATATATCTGGGAACGCCACACAGACCAGATTCGAAACGTGAATCGCTCAAATGTGAAAACATCGCCGCGAACGGAAACAAAACGCAAGATGATCCACATTTCGACTAGGGTACATCAACTTTAAACAAGGAAAGCAATCTCTTGGAAGATGACAACTGCGATACCATCCACAAGGAAATATTTGTTAGTGATGACGCAATCGTGTCAGAGCAAAAAGGATACCCAAAGCGAAATACAAAGAAAAATGAATTGCCACCAAAGCTTAGAAGCGTAACATAATTTTAGCTGGATTATGGTTTGGTCCAACAAAGCCGTCAATGTTCACATTTCTTAAGCCATTTGCTGAAGAAATGCAAAATCTTGCTAAAAATGGAATCCAATGGAAAATTGGAGATGAAGTTATCCCAACATTTTTTCCTTCCTCTTATATCTCTGATCCATTCTGTCGTGTGAATGAGTGTATGCTTGACTGCTTGAATATATGTGCGTGTGCATTTAAATTTATATTTATATTATAATGTATACATGTACTTGTATGTAGGGTCCCGATTACAAGCAGTCTTGCTTCTCAGGGGCCCTGGTCATTATTACTTTTGATGTTGTTCTTTGATATTATTCTTCTATTGTATTGATGTTATTGAATTGATGTTTTTGTATATATATTTGTTTTGTAATGGTCAATAAATGAAATGAAATGAAATGAAACAAAGGTATTTTTGTCCATTTTGTGCATAAGACAGTGTTGCCAGATGCCAAGTAAGCAATGTAAAACAGTTTAATGGGGTGTATGGATGTGGACTATGTTTAACAAAGGTGAAAGAGGGCAAAAAGGTACTGATGTTACTGAACAGAAGCGTACAGATGAACAGCTCAGAATTATCAGATTATGGTTTGGTCCAACAAAGCCGTCAATGTTTACATTTCTCAAGCCATTTGCTGAAGAAATACAAAATCTTGCTGAAAATGGGATCCAATGGATAATGGGATCCAATGGAAAATAGGAGATGAACTTATCACAACAAAGGTAATTTTGTAAAGACAGTGTTGCCAGATGCCAAGTTAGCAATGCGAAACAGTTTCATGGGGTGTATGGATGTGGACTATTATATCTGAACAAAGGTGAAAGAGAGCAAACAGGTAATGGACATGTCAGGATATACAATCATAATGATCTTACCTAACAGACGCGTACAGATGAACAGCTCAGAAGTCATGCAGCATTTGCACAATTTGCGTATTCTGGTTGAACAGGTATTACGTAGATTGACAATATTTAACATTCTAAAGCATGAAGTGCCTCCGTGTTTGATACCATCACTAGACAAAATTGTACATGTACGTGTATGTGCAGCTTCATGCAACTTGCGAAAACCAATTTATTCAACTTGAATGTTCAATCTTGTAATGGTATTTCAATATTTAACATTCCAAAGGATGAATTCAATGCAATTTTGCCCAGATGGGACTCAGAGGACCTTTATGCCAGCAGCCTTTATTATAATATTAAACTGAACAATTTAGCGTGCACTTTGGAGAACTGTTTATATATTACGCAGAGTAATTTGTTCAATAACTTTGATGATTTGCATGCATATGATGGACTTCATCTGAATTACTATGGAAAAATTGTGTTTGCCGATGCCGTTATTGTGGCAATTACTAAATGTTTGACGCCACGTATTAAGGGGGCTGTGTATGTTCCCCCAGAACTAAAGAAGCTCTGTACTCCAAAGCCCCAGCGAAGGGAGAAGAGAAGAGAGAATGAAATCAAGGAGAGGAGACAGAAAATGGAGGATAGTGTACCTATCAATCCGTTGGTATTCATCCGTCCACGTAGATACGCGGTTCCCCCGCGACCCCGCGTGTATGTGCAGCTTTATGCAACTTGCGAAAACCAATTTATTCAACTTGAATGTTCAATCTTGTAATGATATTTCAATATTTAACATCCTAAAGCATGAAGCGCCTGCGAGCTTGATACCATCACTAGAACAAATTGTACATGTACATGTATGTACAGCTTTATGCAACTTGTGAAAACCAATTTATTCAACTTGAATGTTCAATCTTGTAATGGTATTTCAATATTTAACATCCTAAAGCATGAAGCGCCTGTCAGTTTGATACCATCCCTAGACAAAATTGTATGTGTATGTGCAGCTTTATGCAACTTGCGAAAACCAATTTATACATCTTGAATGTTCAATCTTGTAGCTGGCTGATTGAAGCATGTTATAAGGATCTTCTGTGTTCAGTGTCAAGGGCCCTTCGGCTTCCCCCTTATTCAATATTCCAAAATGTAAAATATAGTTGGGAGGCTTTCCACCAGATCCACTACATGCCGTTGATTTAGGAGTCTACCGGTCAAGTTGTATCTTCATGGTTAATCACAATGAAGAGTGGTACATTGGAGGGTCAATGGAGGAGATGGATCGGAGAATGACATCGTATTTTAATGTAAATGTAAGTAAAAATATGTTTTTATCTTTGTTTTGTTTGTTGTTAATCTTATGAGTATCTATGTTTATACTTATGCTGTAAATTTTCAATCCGGTCCTGTTATACTCTCATCTTATCCTAATTTCAAATTTTCAGTTTGTGTTTTTGTGTAGGTGGCAGCACTAATAAGGCATTTCCTTTCTAGCTGTCTCCTCGTTCTCATAAATACTCACTTTTCCCTTTATTTTGTCCAGACTACCTTTATGATATATTGTATGATTATCTTTGTAATGTATGTTATTTGTCTTTATATGTACCGGTATTCTACCAACCATTATGTCTACAACTGGTCCACATTCCATTAGGTCCACAAATCATTTTGTATGTATTCATAAAATACAGATTTCTGCATGCTTTCATATTGTATACAAGGGTCACCTTAAACATTTTTATTTGAAAATTTAGCTTTGTGTTTACTTATTTTGCAGCAGACCCAGATGAAGATGGCAATGCTCATACATCAGCCCCCAGAGCCCCGCTGACACGTCTACATGAGCCAAGTCAGACCCGGGCTCATGCACAGCCACAGCCTCTGCAGACTCAACGCTTGGGGGCCAGGGGCCAGTCACCAGGCAATCACCTCCAGTTATGCCCTCACCTCTAGTCAGGACAAGACCAGGGCAAGACCAGGCTGGTACCAGTAGTTCTTCAAACAACACTAGATCTACATTTAGACCTGGTGCAACTCCTCGCAAGTAGGCCTAACCAAACTGTTAGCAGTTATAGTACTATGTACATGTAGTTCAGATAGTTTAAAATGATTGATATTGCAATAACTCAAGAAGTGATAAGCAGATTTTTACCAAACATGCATGGCAAAGAGTGCGCAGACCCGTGAAGACAGATGAAGATGTGAGTATTTGGGGGTCAGTAGGTCAAGTTTTGTGATTAATTAAGATACCGGTAATGCAATTATCAAGTGTTATTATCTAAATATTTGTTACGATAAATGAAATAAATTCGACTATGTATCTATCTATTTCATCCTCCAAAAGAAGTTACTAGAACTCCACATCCAGTGTTGGACCATTCCCTTTGGAAAGGATCTGAGTGGAGGTCATGGCTTCTTTATTATAGTCTCATTGTTCTAAAGGGAATACTTCCTTCAAGATTTCTAACACATTGGATGCTCCTTGTTGATTCAATTTAAAAACTTTCTAAGGATAAGATAACTCAGGCAGATTTTACAAGAGTGGCCGTTTCCTTAAACAAGTTTGTGATTGTATTCCCACAATTGTATAACAGAGTAAACGTTTTCACGTTGCCTAATTTGAGTCACTCACTAAGTCGCGGTTCACGATCGTGTCAGGCATTCAATTTGATTCAACTTCAAGTTCTATTTCAAGATGCCTAAAGCGACAAAGAACGCAGGTCAGAGGGTGCATACAGCGAAAGCTGCGACAAAGACGACAACAAAGACCAAACCAAGGAAGAGGAGGGCGTCGCCCGATCCCCTGCGCCTGCTACCAGTACCAGCACCAGCATTAAGGAGGCACTGCCTATTCCCGTCCAGATCCAGGAGCCCACGATCCAACGGGATGAAGAGCCTGGAAGGCAAGATGGCGTCGACAACGGTGAGTCATGGCCAGTAATGGCAATTGATGATATTGATACATATACCTCACAGCCAAGGCCCATGTTTTCCAATGAAGCGCTGGTTTCATCTGCGCCAGTCATGTCCACAGGAGTGCCAGCTGCTATTACTCCAGGGACAGGTTTTCCCGTCCCTGGACAGCCGCAAATATTGGCAGGCGTAGGCGATGATCTCGGGTCATCAATTGCCGTAACAATGAAGGAAAAAATTTGGCGGGGGGAATTCATTGACATAGGCGCTCTTATATCACCATCTATGTCCGATCCTTCTTTCGACGAGGGGTTAACTCTAACATTTTTCCCTGCGAGCGCCAATATTCAGCTGCGGGCGCCAAACCGCAAGACAGTAATTACAGGCATACATCAGTGGACTAGTGCCATGCTAGTTTTTGTATCGGTTTATGCCGAACGACATGCACTACGGGTACGGGAACTGTTGAAATATGTAGGTATTGTGCGCACTGCCGCTAGCTGGGGATATAATTGGATAGACTACGATGTACAGTTCCACCTGCGGCAAGTGCCGTAGCCGGAGCGCTCATGGGCCGTAGTAGTCGCAGAGTAATGTTCGAAGTGATGTTTACCCCTGGCACAGATGTAGAAGCTAGAAAGGATATTCTTGATGCCAGTTGGGCTAATGTCAGTGCATTACCAAACACACGTAACACTCACATAGTTATCCCACTGAGGAAGCATGTCGTTTTCTATGCTGTCTATGCCAAGTAAGCAATGTGAAACAGTTCCATGGGGTGTACGGATGTGGACTATGTTTAAACAAAGGTGAAAGAGTGCATAAAGGTAAAAATAAAGGTGAAAGAGTGCATAAAGGTAATGGACATGTCAGGATATACCCAATCATAATGATGTTACTGAACAGACGCATACAGATGAACAGCTCAGAAGTGACATGCAGCTGCAGCATCTGCGCATATTTGCGTATTCTGGTTGAACAGGTAAGACGTAGATTGAAAATATTTAACATTCTAAAGCATGAAGTGCCTCTGAGTTTGGTACCATCACTAGACAAAATTGTTTGCTTTCCTGGATGTACAATTAGCGGCATAAGAACACGTGTAAAGGAAACTATTACAGAACCGAATTTTAATGTTGATGTTTTTTTTTTAACATGTTGGCAACAATCTGAACAGGAGTGTCTGGGATATTGATGTGAAACAATATCGTCTACTTTTTTATACTGTGCGGGAACTATATCGATTAGCGATAATAATTGATGGGACTCAGAGGACCTTTATGCCAGCAGCCTTTATTAAAATATTAAACTGAACAATTTAGCGTGCACTTTGGAGAACTGTTTATATATTATGCAGAGTAATTTGTTCAATAACTTTGATGATTTGCATGCTTATGATGGACTTCATCTGAATTACTATGGAAAAATTGTGTTTGCCGATGCCGTTATTGTGGCAATTAATTCATACAAGGAGTTTGAACTGATGAAAGCCAGTAAAAATACACCTACTGGAGCATCTCATTCAATCGAGCATGACCAGGAGATTAAGTCATCTGGACCTCCAAAATCAGGACCTTCGACATCACAACCTTTGACATCATAACCTTCGACATCAGGACCTACACCTTCCTCCTCTGGACTCACTTCCACTGGACTTTCTTCTCCTGGACCCTCTTCATCAGGAGGATCTCCTGATAAACAACCTATCACAAAGATTGAGGATTTTGTTCTTGTTCAGCAAACAAGGTCAAAAAAGCATTCAAGTATGCTGCCAAGGTTATCAGTATCAATGATAAAGACTTTCTTGTGATGTATCTTCATAAGGGGGACACAGAGGGCATCGTGTTTAAGGCGAAAGATCATTAGCCAGAAACAAATTTTGGAGACACTTCCAACACCAGTGATTTACAAGAGGGGAAGAGTCCACTTCCCTACGACTATCTCAGAAGCAAATTAGAACACAAATTAAGATGACATCAGTGTCAGATGAAATGCCTATATTTTGTTTATTGTACAGGGTGTCATTTTGTTGTAATACATCCTTGTAAAAAGTCAGGAAAATGTTTTGCTGACCAGTAAGAACGGGCAGGTAATTAGAGGATCGCTGTACAATTGCAGTTCTAACTTCTTCCTTCTAATTCTAAATTGATGTACCTGTTGTATTTTTTTGTCTTTAATATGTAATACCGGTAACCATAACCATTTTGGTTGACTCTTCTTTCTTTCAGAGCTTGGAATACCTCATAAATCAAGGGAGGAAATCATTTCCCGAGCTGTGTATATCGGAACGAATGCAGAGCAGGACCATCTAAAAGACGAGTTCTACCTCGACTCACCTCTGGGACTTACAGCTAACAAAGTCGCTTGCAAGGTTGATCTTGACTCTGAGGTGTCTGAAGAAACGATAAAGACAATTGTGAACGATATGGTTGATATTCTAATTTCTTCCAAGGACAAATATGCTGGTTCGTCAGCAAACACCCATATCATGATGGAATTCCACAAGTATCGGAGTAGCGAAACTGTATCTTCAACAGTGCAGAAGCTTGTTCTTCATGATTGCAATGAAATTAATTGCTCAATCATATTTCAAGCAGTATGTCCTGAAATTTCTATTTGAAAAGACTTTAAGCATTTGTAAGAAGGATGATGATGATCGAGATTATGTTGCTGTTCCATTGTCTTTGCATGATGAACAGTTTTTGAGGTATGTTGCTGGATATGAACCCCATGCCCTTTCGAAAAAGTATGGAAAAATGAACACAACAAGTGGGAGGATGATTTCTACAGGGCATGCAGAAGTGTGTAGTAAACTATTATCTGAGTCATCTTTGTTTCTTCCAAATACAGGAGGAGAGGACTAAATCCAAGGACACCAGGGAAGTTCAAAATGAGTGGAGGCCCATCACTCTACAATGGACCTAATCAAGCATTTTTTTGAGTTCCTTGTACTGATTGCAATAAAAATGGGTAGAGATGTTCCCTGGACTATGCCTGGTTCAAGGACAACAGCAATACGCGAGAGAGTGGTAGCACTGCGGCAGGAGGGCTACAAGCAGACAGATATCGCAGGAGTCCTAGGGATATCACAGAGTGCAATCTCTAGGATGCTGAAACGTCAACATGAGGCGGGGAATGTGCGGCCATTCTCATACAGAAGGAAGTGGATCAGAGACAGGCAGAGAGATCCTTGCAGAGTTTCCTTGCCTTATGGAAGGAATGATAAATAAATAGACACAGGGAGAGTTTTTAAAACGGGGGGAGTGTAGCAGACTACGATAGCAGACTACAATACAGTACAGTAGCGGACTACAATAACAGCTCTCACCATCGGAGGGCGCCATGCCATTTAGAGGATCTGTCTCACTGGTGAGTCGAAGAGTCAATCTTTCTCTTTGCAACTACAAAGCCGAACTGACTACACATATAAATGATACTGGAAACAGGATGAATTACCCTAACGTAATTCTGGTGAGTACGAGGGACAGTGAGGTTATCGAGTAGATACCCAAATCTACTCAAATAGTACCATCACTTTTATTTTTCCTTCCCAATGCCTACAGTTCACATGGACAAGTATGAGACTGCTGGGGCCCTGATGGCGTTCTCAATCGCACACAGGGGGCCCCTGCCAACCTTCTTCACCAACATGACCTACAGAGTGATCTCAGGGCAAGAAGCTTCTCCGACATTAAGTGATGTGTCGGACAGCGAGGTCAGAGATGTCATTAAGAAGGTGCGAAATAGAATCGGGTTTAGAACAAAAATATATTCCCGTTTGAAAATGGATATCTGAGATTTGCATCATTGCAATGAGCTCTTTTGTGAGCCAGTGAATGTTTTGGTGAAGTTGGAGTGCGTTGCATACGTGATAAAACTGTCACTGAGGATTTGCGACACCAAACAAAACAAAACAATACTCCACCTACAAAAACCACAGAGTGGCAGACTGTGTGGCTGATATAACAATGTGGTTTGTCAGTTTGATGATATTGGGGGATACTGAAATCAATATTGTAGTATGAGTGAGTTTGATTCTTTTGTTAGTTGAATAATTGTGTCTTCTGTTTGCTCTTTATGTTTCAGTCCTGGAGGAAAACATCACAGCTGCTGTGGAAAAGGCAGTGGCACGAGCCGAAAGAGGACATCTGTGACTTTCTTAAATGGGGGGAGTGTAGCAGACTACGATAGCGGACTACAATACGGTACGATAGCAGACTACAATACAGTACAGTAGCAGACTACAATAGCAGCCCTCACCATCAGAGGGCGGCATGCCATTTGGAAGACATGTTTCCTTGGTGAGAGTACGGAGTCGCTCTTTCTCTTTGCAACTACAAGCCGAACTGACCAGAGGAATAAATGATACCAGAAACAGGATGAATTACCCTAAAGTAAATCCGGTGAGTACGAGGGACAGTGAGGTTATCGAGTAGATACCCAAATCTACTTTAGTACCATCACTTTTATTTTTCCTTCCCAATGCCTACAGCTCACATGGACAAGTATGAGACAGCTGGGGCTATGATGGCCTATTCCATTGTTCACAGGGGGCCCCTGCCCACTTTCTTCAACAAAATGACCTACAGAGTTATCTCGGGGCAAGAAGCTTGTCCGACACTAAGTGATGTGTCGGACAGCGAGGTCAGAGATGTCATTAGGTGCGAAATAGAAGCGGGTTTAGAATAAAAATATATTCCCGTTTGAAAATGGATATCTTAGATTTACATAATTGCACATGTATTATTGACACTTGTGCCAAATTTTTACATTTCTTTCTGTAACATGTTTACATGGTTTAAAGACAAGGCGGATCAGTTTCTCTTTGGATTCTTCAAAGGAACATTTTTTACACAAGTTGCGGGATGAGTTCCCAGAGGTGGCAGGTGTTACATTTAGGCTCTGCAAGGTGGGGCCTAACAAGGAGGTGGTAAGGCTTGATGAGACCATATGTACACCAAAGGACCTGCATAATCACCAGCATCATAGACGATCCAACATAACATTCTTTCTGTTTAGATGGTTTAAAGACAAAGCGGATCAGTTTATCTTTGGATTCTTCAAGGGAGCAGTTTTTGAACAAGTTGTGGGAGGAGTTCCCAGAGGTGGCAGGCGTTACATTTAGGCTCTGCAAGGTGGGACATAACAAGGAGGTGGCAAGGCTTGACAAGACCACATGTACTCTTAAGGACCTGCGTAATCACCAGCAGCATAGACGATCCAACATATACATTCTTCCATCTGAGGTTCAAGAAAGATTTATAGAATGGGAAACCAAAATTCATATGTTAAGGAAGCACAAAGTTTGCAATAAATGTATCTAATGTTATTTCTCCATGAAGGATCTGTATTTATGATATATGTATTTCTGGTTTTCCTCCACATTATCTTGGCTAGATGGTCGGGCTGTCACCAGGAGCAGGCTACTACACATATGAGCATGTCCTGAGTAAAGCAGACAGGAAGGAGAGTGCCAGGGCCAGGGCCTACTACCTCCTCTTGGCCTTTAAATCACCAGACGAGTTAGCAGGCATTCCCTGATCAAAACCAGGAAAGCATCATTGAAGCAAGCGGGTCATGCTAAGTGTAGGTGCAGGGAAACATGTATGAAGAAAATGTCCCATGGTGACATCAAGTCTGCTTTAAGGTTTTACTGGGGTAAATCACCATGTGAGAGGAGTCAGTGGTTGTATGAACAGTTCCGATCTTCGGATGAATTTCAGAGATTTATGTCCTGAGTACGGCGGACAGGAAAGAGACCTCCTCTTGGCCTTTAAATCACCAAAGGAGCTTATAGCAGGTATTCCCTGCTGGAAAGAACACACTCATTCACAGTGTGAACACACAGTCCACACTGTAAACACAGAGTGAACACTGTGGCCTTCCCCCGATTACCGCCATGCTATTAACCTAGGTGCTGGGCATCAGATGGCAACATTGTGGCTTGATTCAAGCAACCATAGTGAACAGTACTATCTCAGTGGCTCAACACAAGAAACAGACAGCAAACGTGCAAGTATTTTCCCAACCACAGAAATCACCAGAACACCCAGGCCTATATGTTTATCTCAACGTGTCCACTGAAAGGATCTGAATGGCCATTTCTCTCTCACTGGATGCTTCTTGTCCATTCAGTATACTGCTTGAGCAAACAGAAAATCACTCCAATGGATTTGAGATCGGCAGCCTCAGCTTGAATAAATTTGTTCTGAAGTTTCCAGAGTTGTATGGAAAGAAGCATACATTATCGATTTTCTGCTGGAACCTATAAAGATGAACACTAACAAATTTTAGATTATAGATTGATAAAGGAATACCCGGTAGTGCTGAAATAAGGGATTTTGCTTTGGATCTGGTTAAAGCTGTGGAAGCTGATTTGCAAGGTCCTTACAAGGGATATGTCAAAGCACCAAGAGAGGCAGCACAATCTCCATGGGGAAGAGCGGTGGAAGCTGATTTGCAAGGTCCTTACAAGGGATATGTCAAAGCACCTAGAGAGGTAGCACAATCTCCATGGGGAAGAGCGGTGGAAGCTGATTTGCAAGGTCCTTACAAGGGATATGTCAAAGCACCTAGAGAGGTAGCACAATCTCCATGGGGAAGAGCGGTGGAAGCTGATTTGCAAGGTCCTTACAAGGGATATGTCAAAGCACCTAGAGAGGTAGCACAATCTCCATGGGGAAGAGCGGTGGAAGCTGATTTGCAAGGTCCTTACAAGGGATATGTCGAAGCACCTAGAGAGGCAGCACAATCTCCATGGGGAAGAGCGGTGGAAGTTGATTTGCAAGGTCCTTACAAGGGATATGTCGAAGCACCTAGAGAGGTAGCACAATCTCCATGGGGAAGAGCGGTGGAAGCTGATTTGCAAGGTCCTTACAAGGGATATGTCAAAGCACCTAGAGAGGCAGCACAATTTCCATGGGGAAGAGCGGTCGAAGCTGATTTACAAGGCAAGAGGAAAGTAAGTTATACTGCTATTATGTTTAATGTGATCAGCTTTGTACATGTACATGTATTTCCTATAATATTCACCAGTTGCTGCATTTGGTCCAGTCGGTCAAGAATTGGGGTCCTCTTTAGGCTCACTCTGGACACTGTTTGGTTTGAGGGATATCTTAGAAATCTGACGAAGCTCTTTCATGGAACAAAAGGGGTTTCCCAAACAAATCGCTTCTAAATTTCTTGCATGGAACCATTTTACAAACGTGGAATGTGCTGAGGATGATTTCAGTATTCCTGTTTAGGAATTTCTCATGAAAGCCTTAAATAAGTATGTCTATGTTAAGCATATTGTTCAAGTTGACGTTGATTTGCACTTCCTAAATATTTATTCTTATAGGAACCTATCGATAGAAGAGAAATTTACTTTGAATAGCTGTCCCCTGACGAAATCCGCCAAATCCAAGACAAGACATACCTGTACGTTTTCCTTTACAATGGCCAGGTCCATGGGTGAGTTTTAAGCCCCTAATTGCAGGAACATATTTTCTCGGTTCAGAAGAAAAAGAACATGGAAAATTATCTTTTAACGCTTTCATCAACTCTGTGTGTGTTCATTCGAAGAAATACAAAGGGCACAATTTTAGGACTAACTATTGTCTACACTTGAAGAGGGGCCAGGCTGCATTTGTAGGAAATGTCTTGATGCTGGATGATCAAAACGAAGCATACAGTATGCATTTGTTAGATATTTAGAATTGGAAAGGACCCAATTGGTAGCACAAGAATCAGAAACCGGGGCAAGTGGGTGCCATTTATTGCCTGATTTTATTATGAAGTAATGTACATCCTTTTATCAAAGTAGATTTTGGAGCCAGATCTTACTTTTATGTATGGGACGGACAAATTGAAGCCCCAGGAATGGGAATGGCAAATGATCTTCTTTCTGACTCTGACATCTCTGCGGATGGCAGCTTGTTGAATGATAAGGAAGCACCACAGACTAGGAAGATACCAAAAGAATTCCTTCTCAAATTCGCTTCTGAAGAATGGGACATGATAAAGCCAAGGAAGGACACACATAGACTGTCTGGAAATTGGACTGACATCATCTACAAGAAATTCCACAAGGTCAATGGTTGCTGTGTTCCTGTATTTAAATACAATTATTGCAAGATTCCAGAGAGAAGGACAAAAAAAGGTCCTGTAGTGAAGCTTCTTGATGTGTGCAAGTTCAGCCATTGTTGTACCTACTACTTTGCAGTAAGAAAGGTTGCTGAGCAAGGCTCAGAAGTGTCTATGGAAGTCACCACAACTGGCACTATTTCGCTTCCAGGTGAGAAGGGCAAAAAGAGGAACATGAAGGGGGAACGAAGGAGATGTATTGGAGAGGAATTGGAAGGAATGGGAACAGCAAACTGGAACTACCAAACAATTGAACAGAGGGCGGTTTCTTGGCTGCTTGCGCCACTAAGAAGATTTAAGGAAAGTCCTCTCTGAGAGACTGAGCTCTCAAAATCTTCACCCAGACATGTTTCAAGAGGTGCATCTCTTACAACAAGTATATGAGGAGAGAACGAAGGGGATGTATTGGAGAGGAATTGAAAGGAAAGGGAACAGCAAACTGGTACTACCAAACAATTGGACAGATAACAGAAGATGAAAAGAAGGCGGTAACTTGACTGCTAGCGCCACTCAAGAAGTCTTAAGGAAGGTCCTCTCTGAGAGACTGAGCTCTCAAATTCTTCACCCAGACATGTTTCAAGAGGTGCATCTCCTACAACAAGTGTGCAGTGAAGGTCATCCTTCTTCAAACTTCACATCCGGTTTCATTCAGTACTTCTCTATATACCCCTTCAAAGTCCATCTGCTGATGGACGAACAAGTAAAGTGGCACCAACAACAGAGGAAGAAGGGGGAGACAACTTTGCATCTAGACGCCACAGGTTCTGTGGTAAAAAAGGTGCCAGGGCAGGACAAGCAGGTATTGTATTATGCCCTTGTCATGTCTAATACTATCAAAGGGAGAGCCAGCATCACCCTCCTCGATCAACATTCTTCAGAAATTAAACATTTCCTTTCAAGATTTGTGAATGCAATCACAACAATAATCTGTCAGCAAAGGGTTGAAACTAAGCTATAGATTTCTGAACAAAACCAGGAAAGCATCATTGAAGCAAGCGGGTCATGCTAAGTGTAAGTGCAGGGAAACATGTATGAGGAAAATGTCCCATGGCGACATCAAGTCTGCTCTAAGGTGTTACTGGGGTAAATCAACATGTGAGAGGCGTCAGTGGTTGTATGAACAGTTCCGATCTTCAGATGAATTTCTGAGATTTAGGGTCCTGAGTACGCCAGACAGGAAGGAGAGTGCCACGGCCAGGGCCTGCTACCTCCTCTTGGCCTTTAAAACACCAGACGAGTTAATAGCAGGCATTCCATGCTGGAAAGAACACACTCATTTAAAGTGTGTCGGTAGGCCAGATTGTCATTGCCAGGGGTGTTGTCCGTCTGAGGAAAAGTTTTAATTTCAAGTGCATTTTTGTTTCGACCCGTTTCAGTGAGGCCTCACCGGAGCGGGTGTTTTGACAGTGCACCTATCGAAGGAAATGTTTGTGTATATATTTAATGCGTGATAATTATATGGACATCATGCCTCTGGGCTCCAGATGAGTTATGTTGTTGGATTCCCACATCATGATTCACTGTTATGATTTTAACTGAGTGTTTTTTTCATATATTTTTTTAAATAAAAATTAATCTGACGGGTTAGATTTTCTGGAAAGGAGTCCCTCCGAACAAGACCTCCTTCTTCTTGGTATGATAGCATCATCCCTCAACACCTCAGAGAAGACAAAAAGCTTGAAGAAGAAAGAAAAAGTTCGCGTGCAAGTCTTCTTTTACATGATGAGCATAAAAAATCACAGATTCACAGGAAAAGTTTTAATTTCAAGTGCATTTTTGTTTCGAACCGTTTCGGTGAGGCCTCACTAAATATTTATTCTTATAGGAACCTATCGATAGAAGAGAAATTTACTTTGAATAGCTGTCCCCTGACGAAATCCGCCAAATCCAAGACAAGACATACCTGTACGTTTTCCTTTACAATGGCCAGGTCCATGGGTGAGTTTTAAGCCCCTAATTGCAGGAACATATTTTCTCGGTTCAGAAGAAAAAGAACATGGAAAATTATCTTTTAACGCTTTCATCAACTCTGTGTGTGTTCATTCGAAGAAATACAAAGGGCACAATTTTAGGACTAACTATTGTCTACACTTGAAGAGGGGCCAGGCTGCATTTGTAGGAAATGTCTTGATGCTGGATGATCAAAACGAAGCATACAGTATGCATTTGTTAGATATTTAGAATTGGAAAGGACCCAATTGGTAGCACAAGAATCAGAAACCGGGGCAAGTGGGTGCCATTTATTGCCTGATTTTATTATGAAGTAATGTACATCCTTTTATCAAAGTAGATTTTGGAGCCAGATCTTACTTTTATGTATGGGACGGACAAATTGAAGCCCCAGGAATGGGAATGGCAAATGATCTTCTTTCTGACTCTGACATCTCTGCGGATGGCAGCTTGTTGAATGATAAGGAAGCACCACAGACTAGGAAGATACCAAAAGAATTCCTTCTCAAATTCGCTTCTGAAGAATGGGACATGATAAAGCCAAGGAAGGACACACATAGACTGTCTGGAAATTGGACTGACATCATCTACAAGAAATTCCACAAGGTCAATGGTTGCTGTGTTCCTGTATTTAAATACAATTATTGCAAGATTCCAGAGAGAAGGACAAAAAAAGGTCCTGTAGTGAAGCTTCTTGATGTGTGCAAGTTCAGCCATTGTTGTACCTACTACTTTGCAGTAAGAAAGGTTGCTGAGCAAGGCTCAGAAGTGTCTATGGAAGTCACCACAACTGGCACTATTTCGCTTCCAGGTGAGAAGGGCAAAAAGAGGAACATGAAGGGGGAACGAAGGAGATGTATTGGAGAGGAATTGGAAGGAATGGGAACAGCAAACTGGAACTACCAAACAATTGAACAGAGGGCGGTTTCTTGGCTGCTTGCGCCACTAAGAAGATTTAAGGAAAGTCCTCTCTGAGAGACTGAGCTCTCAAAATCTTCACCCAGACATGTTTCAAGAGGTGCATCTCTTACAACAAGTATATGAGGAGAGAACGAAGGGGATGTATTGGAGAGGAATTGAAAGGAAAGGGAACAGCAAACTGGTACTACCAAACAATTGGACAGATAACAGAAGATGAAAAGAAGGCGGTAACTTGACTGCTAGCGCCACTCAAGAAGTCTTAAGGAAGGTCCTCTCTGAGAGACTGAGCTCTCAAATTCTTCACCCAGACATGTTTCAAGAGGTGCATCTCCTACAACAAGTGTGCAGTGAAGGTCATCCTTCTTCAAACTTCACATCCGGTTTCATTCAGTACTTCTCTATATACCCCTTCAAAGTCCATCTGCTGATGGACGAACAAGTAAAGTGGCACCAACAACAGAGGAAGAAGGGGGAGACAACTTTGCATCTAGACGCCACAGGTTCTGTGGTAAAAAAGGTGCCAGGGCAGGACAAGCAGGTATTGTATTATGCCCTTGTCATGTCTAATACTATCAAAGGGAGAGCCAGCATCACCCTCCTCGATCAACATTCTTCAGAAATTAAACATTTCCTTTCAAGATTTGTGAATGCAATCACAACAATAATCTGTCAGCAAAGGGTTGAAACTAAGCTATAGATTTCTGAACAAAACCAGGAAAGCATCATTGAAGCAAGCGGGTCATGCTAAGTGTAAGTGCAGGGAAACATGTATGAGGAAAATGTCCCATGGCGACATCAAGTCTGCTCTAAGGTGTTACTGGGGTAAATCAACATGTGAGAGGCGTCAGTGGTTGTATGAACAGTTCCGATCTTCAGATGAATTTCTGAGATTTAGGGTCCTGAGTACGCCAGACAGGAAGGAGAGTGCCACGGCCAGGGCCTGCTACCTCCTCTTGGCCTTTAAAACACCAGACGAGTTAATAGCAGGCATTCCATGCTGGAAAGAACACACTCATTTAAAGTGTGTCGGTAGGCCAGATTGTCATTGCCAGGGGTGTTGTCCGTCTGAGGAAAAGTTTTAATTTCAAGTGCATTTTTGTTTCGACCCGTTTCAGTGAGGCCTCACCGGAGCGGGTGTTTTGACAGTGCACCTATCGAAGGAAATGTTTGTGTATATATTTAATGCGTGATAATTATATGGACATCATGCCTCTGGGCTCCAGATGAGTTATGTTGTTGGATTCCCACATCATGATTCACTGTTATGATTTTAACTGAGTGTTTTTTTCATATATTTTTTTAAATAAAAATTAATCTGACGGGTTAGATTTTCTGGAAAGGAGTCCCTCCGAACAAGACCTCCTTCTTCTTGGTATGATAGCATCATCCCTCAACACCTCAGAGAAGACAAAAAGCTTGAAGAAGAAAGAAAAAGTTCGCGTGCAAGTCTTCTTTTACATGATGAGCATAAAAAATCACAGATTCACAGGAAAAGTTTTAATTTCAAGTGCATTTTTGTTTCGAACCGTTTCGGTGAGGCCTCACCGGAGCGGGTGTTTTGACAGTGCACCTATCGAAGGAAATGTTTGTGTATATATTTAATGCGTGATAATTATATGGACATCATGCCTCTGGGCTCCAGATGAGCTATGTTGTTGGATTCCCACATCATAATTCACTGTTTTTAATAAAATTAATCTGACGGGTTAGATTTTCTGGGAAGGAGTCCCTCCGAACAAGACCTCCTTCTTCTTGGTACAGAGCTGCCAACCTTGTGCGACCAAAAAAAGGAATTTCAAGCAAAAAAAAGGAATTCATAAAAACAAAACTTAACCACGCGCGACACACTTCCAATGTAGAAAGGTTCATTCATCATGCTGTTTTTTCCATACAAGCAGGAATTTTTGGGGGTGGTTATTTTGGTATTATCGGCATTTTATTTATATAAATTTTATAAAATTAGTTTTCTATTGAATTTGTGATCAAATCACAATTTTAGGGCAGTTGTTTGACGTACGGTATGTAAAAAAAAAAATGTATTTTATGAAGAAAAAACGTAATACCGTAATTGGGAGGAAAAAACAGAGTAATTCCGGCAAAAACGGAATGGTTGGCAGCTCTGTTGGTATGATAGCATCATATCTTAACACCTCAGAGAAGACAAAAAGCTTGAAGAAGAAAGAAAAAGTTCGCGTGCAAGTCTTCTTTTACATGATGAGCATAAAAAATCACAGATTTCATGCGTTGAACACTCAACACCTCAGAGAAGACAAAATGCTTGAAGAGAGAAAAAGTTTGTGTGCAAGCGAAGATGAAAAACTTTCACTATGGGCACAAACAAGCTGGCAGGAAAGTCTTCTTTTACAATGTACATGAGGAGCATCAAAACTCACAGATTCAATGCGTTGACCACCTGGTTTCGTGAGAAAGGCTTTGTTCCTCGAAAGAAGAAATCAGTTGCAGTCTGTAACAGTTGTTTTTTTCAATCAAATATTTTGAAAAAAGTATGATGAAGTGCATGAACATTTGAATAGCCTCAGATAAAGAATCAAAGAGAGAAACATTTATTTTTTCAACATACATGATGATTCAATATAATTAAACATGTTTCTTTTTTTCCTTCTTTATGTATTAAGGTGGTAGACGTGAAAAAACAGCCCTACCCCTGAAGGTAGTGCGGCATGTATTTTGCCTCATCTTGAACATACATACAGTAAATGAGCTTCAGACGTTTCTGACGCAAGCGCAGCTACGAGTGCTGCAACTCCACCATCAATCGTGGTCTCGTGTCGTACTTGCCCTCATGGGTATGGTCTTTACCCATGCATGAGGAAATGGCAGAGAGTATTGTCTCCGATTTCAGAATAAAAGCAGAAAACAAGGGGAAGCCACTCCTGGACCAGAGAAAGGTGGACGCCATCATTGGTGAGGCATTTTACTTTAAAATACTATCAGTGCTCCTTGGCTGTAGTACTAACCTGATAATGGGAATGTGCTTATGATTTATAGAAAAGGCATAATGAATTGTTGAATGTTTTGAAAGTTGCCACTCTTCCCGGAAGCCTGTATTGGTATTTAAAGCGTAATTATACATGTAATGTACGCAAGTATTGATTCTTCCTGAAAATTTAGTTGTGAGGTTTCAGTATTTGACATAAAATCTGGAGTTGGCGGGAATTGATGCCAACTTGAGACAGATTTTGGACTAAGCTTAAATAATTACTAAATTACTTCTTAGCCCATCTTAAAAGACTAGTGGGACAATTCCTATTTGTAAGAAATATTTTTACCAGCTGTTCAATGAAAAAATCCTGTGTCAAAGCTATTTGTTGAAGCTTGAAGGCAGTTTTTTTTTTTATAATGAAAAAAAAATATACATATATATATTTTTATTTGTGCAGTGAGTCAGAAAAGAACAAAGAAGGACAAGTGAGTGTCAACTGCGGCCTCATGCTCTGAACCAAATGATGTCACACCACAGGACATAGAGAGGCCATCCTCAGCAGTCTCAACTGCAGATTCTTTTGGTAAGAATTTATCTCCAAATACAGATATTGGGGTATACTGAAATCAATATTGTGGTATGAGTGAGTATGATTCTTTTGTTAGTTGAATAATTGTGTCTTTTGTTTGCTCTTCATTTTTCAGTCCTTGAGGAAAACATCACAGCTGGTGTGGAAAAGGCAGTGGCACGAGTTGTAAAGAGAACATCTGCATTCTCTGGCGCATCACCTACAATGTCTGGGTCTATGTACACATGGTGCATGACTACTTCCAAAGATGACATATACACAGTTCAGGAAATCCTGAACATGACTGAAGAAGACAATGGACAGAGGATGTTTCTTATACATTGGGCGGGGTATATGAAGGACAAAGCAACATGGGAGCCCGAGGAAAATGGTGCATGACTACTTCCAAAGATGACATATACACAGTACAGGAAATCCTGAACATGACTGAAGACAATGGACAGAGGACGTTTCTTATACATTGGGCGGGGTATTCAAAGGACAAAGCAACATGGGAGCCCGAGGAAAATGGTGCATGACTACTTCCAAAGATGACACATACACAGTACAGGAAATCCTGAACATGACTGAAGACAATGGACAGAGGACGTTTCTTATACATTGGGCGGGTATTCAAAGGACAAAGCAACATGGGAGCCCGAGGAAAATGGTGCATGACTACTTCCAAAGATGACACATACACAGTACAGGAAATCCTGAACATGACTGAAGACAATGGACAGAGGACGTTTCTTATACATTGGGCGAGGTATACGAAGGACAAAGCAACAAGGGAGCCCGAGGAAAATGGTGCATGACTACTTCCAAAGATGACATATACACAGTACAGGAAATCCTGAACATGACTGAAGACAATGGACAGAAGACGTTTCTTATACATTGGGCGAGGTATACAAAGGACAAAGCAACATGGGAGCCCGAGGAAAATGGTGCATGACTACTTCCAAAGATGACATATACACAGTACAGGAAATCCTGAACATGACTGAAGACAATGGACAGAGGACGTTTCTTATACATTGGGCGGGGTATTCAAAGGACAAAGCAACATGGGAGCCCGAGGAAAATGGTGCATGACTACTTCCAAAGATGACATATACACAGTACAGGAAATCCTGAACATGACTGAAGACAATGGACAGAGGACGTTTCTTATACATTGGGCGGGGTATTCAAAGGACAAAGCAACATGGGAGCCCGAGGAAAATGGTGCATGACTACTTCCAAAGATGACACATACACAGTACAGGAAATCCTGAACATGACTGAAGACAATGGACAGAGGATGTTTCTTATACATTGGGCGAGGTATACGAAGGACAAAGCAACTTGGGAGCCCGAGGAAAATGGTGCATGACTACTTCCAAAGATGACATATACACAGTACAGGAAATCCTGAACATGACTGAAGACAATGGACAGAGGACGTTTCTTATACATTGGGCGAGGTATACGAAGGACAAAGCAACATGGGAGCCCGAGGAAAATGGTGCATGACTACTTCCAAAGATGACACATACACAGTACAGGAAATCCTGAACATGACTGAAGACAATGGACAGAGGACGTTTCTTATACATTGGGCGGGGTATTCAAAGGACAAAGCAACATGGGAGCCCGAGGAAAATGGTGCATGACTACTTCCAAAGATGACATATACACAGTACAGGAAATCCTGAACATGACTGAAGACAATGGACAGAAGACGTTTCTTATACATTGGGCGAGGTATACGAAGGACAAAGCAACATGGGAGCCCGAGGAAAATGGTGCATGACTACTTCCAAAGATGACATACTGTATACACAGTACAGGAAATCCTGAACATGACTGAAGACAATGGACAGAGGACGTTTCTTATACATTGGGCGGGGTATACGAAGGACAAAGCAACATGGGAGCCCAAGGAAAATGTGCCACTCGATTTAATACAAGATTATGTTAATCAAAAAATAAAATTATAATGCTCTGTTTATCCTAACCAAATTTAAAGGTTTACGGTATTTATATGATGAGGTGTGTTCTGATGTTCTTGATAAAATTCCTGATGAAGACTTATTTATTAATTTACATTCATTGCTATATGCAGATGATACTATTATCTTGGCAGAAAATCCAGAAGGGGGTCGATAGAGACAAATAAAATATTATCTTATCTTATCCAAGTATTGCTGTGTCAGCGAGAGTATGGCTGGAGACGGTCAAATCTCTCACATCATCTCCAAGGCCGTGACTGCAGCTATTTGATTAAAGCTGCAATGCCACAGATTGTAAATGCTGTATTAAAAGGAGGCCTGTTTTACTACCATAAAAGCGAATCTGAACCCTCATCTCCTGCGAATTCAATTCCAGCAGGAATCATTTTTCTAAGCAATAACACAAATACTTGCAATATCAAACGTCAACAATGTTATTCAAAGAATAAAGTATGTTAATGTCTATTTTTTATATTTGTATATAATGACTCTTTAAAATTACATAATTTATATTTTTTGATGTACATGTACTTTTACAACTTCCTCTTTTACTTCTTTTCTTCATGTTTCTCCTCTCCATTTTTCTGACTTCATGTTATTTTCTGTTTTCTTATTTTGCTGTTTGAAATATGTTTGAAATATGCAATGAGTCTTTTAATTGTACACATGACCAATTCAGCCATTGGGCTGCGACACATGCTTTTAATAAACCTTGAATTGAATTGAATTGAAATAAATAGGATGAGGAGGGATAACCTCCGCCTAACTGGTCTGCCGGAATCTCAGGAGGAGGAGACCGAGGAACGGCTAATCAACAGCGTAAAAGCGGTTGCCAAGGAGGCTGGAGTGGATATCTGTTCGGAGGAAATTTCAGCATGCCATTGCCTTGGCAAAAAACGGCAAGGAGGAAAGGAAAGGAATACACGAGTGTACATCAATGAAAACTTGAGTGCAATGCACAATGCACTACTGCTCATGTACATTGTACATTGTATGCAGCAGAACTACAAGAAAGACAACAGATTTTACGGAATGTCTGGTCCTCCAGTCTGGTGCCAGTGCGGGAACTGTCCCCAGATGCCTACAAGGGAGTCCATCTGTTGCTGCGAGATTGTCCGCTGCATGAACTCCAGCTCGAAGGCTGCGTGACAGACCATGCAGATTTCCATAAGGTTTGTCTGACAAGGGCAGTTTCCCTGGTGTTTTCACTTGAATGATTCATATGCCTAATCAGAAAACATGAGCTCCCTGACAAGGACTCTTGGAAATCATATCTAGTCCAGCCTTTAGGCAAAAGCGGAAAGTACAGTCTAAATGTAGTCTATGTTGCAGCAATGCAGCACGTGAATTTCTGAATACATTGTACATTAAAGGAGGGTTATTCGGTTGGTGTTATACCAAACTGTGATGTACATGTAGGACAAGCACTACATTTAAATATGGGTCAATTAACAACCAATAACATCACTGTCCCATTTGATTTGTATCCCATGTAGAGCATCCACAGACTCGAGATGGAACACCCAGTGCAAAAGAAGACACAAATATATAACTAGATGAATAAGTAATAAGTACTTGAACATTTTTTTTTTTTTTTAATTATCAAAGCTTTAATGATTAAGTTTGTTATGTTGGCTTGAATGATGCAATGATGGCTAATGATGCACATGTACGTGTGTATATCAAATTTCATGTTTTCTTATTTTCTCTTGTGTAATGAGTGATGTACACATGTAAACTCTGTTTTTTGTTTGTTATGTATAGAATACAAGGACTTTGAAACGGCCTCCAGGCAGGTTAAGAAGATGGTCGACCTGGAAACTTCAAACCCGGAGGAGTACTCGGACGGAGTCAGTACTCGACAGGTCAACCTACCAATGAGGTACCGGGAGCCGGAGGTACATGTACATGCAGTGGGCTCTGATGAGGAGGAGCTAAATGACCGTAAGTCTCTTTTCCCTATACTGGAAAAATAGAAATATCTGAGGAACTTAACCTGTATATTATGTATAGAATACAAGGACTTTGAAACGGCGTCAAAGCAGGTGAAAAGGCGGTTGATCTTGAAATGGCAAATCCAAAAGCCTATCCGGAATCTGACAAGGAGGTCAGAGGTCAGAGGTCGAACGAAAAGAGTTCCACAGAGGTATCAGGTGGATGACTCTGATGACGAAGAGCCATATGAACATAAGTCTCTTTGGCTTGTTTAGTTTGATATTAGCCAATTCAGGTCTGTTTCCTCTTTCCTGCAACTTGTCTTGATTTTTGAAGTCCTGCATGTATTTGTACATGTACGTGTATTTGAATGATAAGCTGGTTTATCATATCACTGTATATAGAGAGAGATGTTAAAATGAAGTTTGTAAAGATGTACATGTACAAGAACCAGGCAAATACGGCTCTCCTTGAATGTAGAATACTGTCTGCCAATGTACAATGTAGATGTACCTTTTATAGTTAGACCAGTTGGAGTATACTACGTTTGGAATTATTATCGGGGTAACCCTATGCTAGTATACTCAATATCATCTGATTATGAAAAGTACAGAACAGTTCTCACGGAGCTTTCTCAAAGTACACTGAGTAAGGAAGATTGGTTTGGGATCTGTATATCCCTTGCTCTATATCCAAGGGAGCTCCATCAAAACGGATATCTTCATAACAGTGTATTTCTTGACAATATCCATGTTGTGTGCAGCATACCAGATGTGTCTTGCTGTCAGAATGACCTCTCAAAGTCATGTACGATTCAGGCAGCAAGGCCTTTGACAGTTTGGCAAGTTCAGGAGTTGGAAGGAGTCCAAGATTTTATGGCTTCTGCTTTGCCTTTAATGCAGCTTGAAAATGTATCAAAGGGAAAAGTTGCCAATACTTGCATAAATGCATTAAATGTGAAGCCGCCTCCCACAGGGAGTTTACTTGCAATCGCAAACGTTCTCCTCCATGGGCTTGTTTTAGTTTGATATTAGCCAATTCAGGTCAGTTTCCTCTTTCCTGCAACTTGTCTTGATTTGTGAAGTCCTGCATGTAAATGTATTTGAATGATAAGCTGGTGTATCCCTGATGGGATCACTCAATGTGACTTAGGGACCGCATGACCGTTACCAAAATGATAAATAGGGGTCAGGAAAAGGGAAAAGAGAAAACCAGGAAGAAAAATTATCGGAGCCGATGATGATGGCAGAATCCGGATCAAAGTAAGCCCAACACGAAATCCTGAAGATGAAAGTAGTACAAGGAGATCTTCACGCAGAAGAAACATTATATGGGCCTACTCTTTAATATAAGGAATTTTGTTAATTATTGTATATGACATTTTAGAACATTACATTTGGAAATAAATGATGCGACAATGTCTTCACAAATACAAGCACCAATGCATGATGTGTTGAAAGATGTAAAGTGAATCTTGTACAGTTGCAGAAATAGTAAAACGAAACAACGAATCCAAGCCATACTGCATCAGTGTAAAATTTGATAGCCAGAAAATTGGCATTCAATCAATCAAAATGTATGAAGAATCAATGGGTAAAAATTACACAAGAAAGCAATTTCCCCTCAAACTGGCTTATGATTGCACGGTTCACAAAGTACAAGGCATGACTTTAAATAAAGTAGTAGTATCACTGAAAAAAATATTTGCATCTGGACATAGCTATGTAGGCCTGAGTCGTGTAACTTCTTTATCTGGACTTACCATTGAAGATTTTCATCCAAAAGTTATATACTGTGATCCAAAGATTAAAAAACACCTTAATGATATGACCAATTTCTTGGAAACTTCTATAGCAGAGGAAACATATGATGATGGTTTATGCATAATGTTGCACAATATTCAAGGATTAAAACAACATTATGTAGACTTACAATGCAATCCAACATTCCTGAATTCTGATATTATTTGTTTGACTGAAACATGGCTATCGGATAAGGATGATGCTTTTGAATTATTCTTAGCTTATTTCAAATTGTATCATCAATCAAGATATAACTCTTATTGTATCATCAATCAAGATATAACTCTTATTCTATCACAAGTGACTCAAGGCAACAGTTCAAGGACCAGTCACATGGAGGTGTTGCAGTTTATAGCAAGAATGAATTTTCAAGCAGACTTGATAAAAAGATTGATAATCTAGAGTTTATTGCTTTTCTTATAACCTCTCCTGTTTCTGTTGTCATTGCAGTTGTTTATCGCCCTCCGACATACAGAATAAAAGACTTCCGTGAGTGTTTGAATAACTTATTAGAAGAGCTACATAAAGTGGGTACAAAATGTATTGTAATGGGCGACTTCAATGATAACTTATTAAAACAGTCATCTAGAATACAAGACTTGATGTGTAATCATGGCTATACACAACATGTAAAGCAATCAACCACTGAAGGTGATACTTTGATTGACCATGTATACAGCAAAGGTCTACCGTTGGTTGAAACAGAAGTGATTCCTATTTATTATAGTTACCATGAAGCAATTAAAATAAAGCTCTTCCATATAAAGCTCTTTCACAGTTTCCTCTTTCCTGCAACTTGCCTTGATTTGTGAAGTCCTGCATGTAAATGTACGCGTATTTGAAGGATAAGCTGGATTATCATATGTAGCAAGATGTTAAAATGAAGTTTGTAAAGATGTACAAGAACCAGGCAAATGAGGCTGCCTCGAGTTCAAAATTATGTCTGCCAATGTAGATGTAACTTTTATGGTTGGAGTATGTACTATGATTGGAATTATTATTGTGGTATAAAAAACTTTTATACTCCATAGCATCTGGTTATAAAAAGTACCGAACAGTTCCCACGGAGCTTTCTCAAAGTACACCGTGTAAGGAAGGTTAGTTTGGGATCTGCTTATCGCTTGCTCTATCTCTAAGGGAGCTCCATCAAAACGGATATATCCATAACAGTGTATTTCTAGACAATATCCATGTCGTGTGCAGCATTCCAGATGTGTCTTGCTGTCTGGATGACTTCTCAAAGTCATGTACGATTCAGACAGCAAGACCTCTGACAGCTAGGCAAGTTCAGGAGTTGGAAGGGGTTCGAGATTTTATGGCTCCTGAACTGTTCAGGAGAAGGGCATCTCCAACAAAAGAAACAGATGTACAGTATTTGACTTTGGTCAAGCGTTGGTTAAAGTAAGCATTAAAAAGAATTTAGAGATCCACAATGTTTACTGACAAAATTGATGTATATTATCCACAAGTGGAATACAAGCAGCTCATGCGTTTGGAAGATAGAAACTTACAAGAATTTCCACAAAATCTCGATATTGACCTACAGGTCATACCGCTATGTAGGGTATAGGCTATTCATGTACTTGGTGCATGGGTACCTAGGAATGGGAGTACGCAAGGTGATTCCGGCATGTGCTGTCAGCAGAATACACGAGGAGTATCCCGAAGCGACAGGTGTCTACATTAGCTTTAAGCGTGGAGACGATGATAAGGAGATCAAAGTTCCTGAACATTTTGCTATCTAATTCTAATTTTCAATGTCATTCAGAGGCACACGCTATTGGAATGATCTACCCCTATCTGTACGGGAGAAAGGCATCAGTGTCTTGCTTTCGTAGAACTCTAATATCACAAATGTTAATAGAATAGTTGTTTTTAACTTTGAACCAAGGTTCTTACCTTTTTGTAAATATTATGTTATATAATTCTTTATCTTTTATTTAGTGTAAAATACTAAAGCTTTGTATTTAATCACAGAAGAGAACATATTTACCGGAGATGAAGAATAGCTTGTAGTTAAAAATGTATTCAATAGTTATTCATATTTATTTATTACATTCTCATTCATTGCTGTGATACTTTTTGTGATATTCTGATAGTGGACGTTATATGTACCGTCCATATTGCCGTGCTTCCCAAGATTTTTTGCTTTAAAATAGATTTTTCTAGGAAGTTTGTGATTTTGTCAAATTGTTGTCTATATATTCGTCCGCTGAAATGATGGTTGTGGAAAAGTTCCAGTTACGGAAGATATCAGCGAGTGGTCGACAATTCCTCTTTGGGAATGTGATAGAAAGTGGATTAGAAGGAACTTTTGTAAAGGGATGTTAGGTGAATTCAAACCATCAATGGTGAAGGCTTTTGTGGAAGGGGCTGCTCTTTCATCAGATGCGAAAGGTTATTAGACATTCTTCGCCCTTTAGATGGCATTGATGGCATTGAGAATCAATCTGCTACTGACCTGCTGTCAACATCAACTGAACATGATAATTATGAGGCAGATGATGTACATGTACCTAAAGCTACTCACCACTATTTCCCTTCCAGTTAAATATCTGTTATGCTAGATATCCTTGATTAAACTTTGTTACGGGGAATTGCGTTTTCGTGCCTTGTTGTTGGGCCAACCAACCTTCTGTATTAAATACGCCTGGCTAAGACATTGCAAATAAACAGTATGCCCAGGGATGCTTAGGTACGACATAAAGTGAAACTATACTTATTTGACCAGGTAGTCAATAACCGTTGAAAAATGACCAGGAGTGAAATAATTACAATCCTCGCAATTAATATCATGTGACGAGCTGTGGAGCAATCACAAATTTGTATAGATCTACAATGTATAAGAACTATCTAATATAAACATACATAAATTTGTACTACATGTACTTATCAAAACGTTAAATCAAATCAGTGTCTTTCCTCGGCACGTTGTTGAATATTGCATGGTGTAAACTGGAGTAGTAGTTTATAAGCCTCACTAGCATCTTTATATAAAATACAAATAAATAGCACTACTGTACATGTCTATATTATATGTTAAATAAAAAAAAATCAAAATATTTCAGCCTTAAATGTTTTTTTTTAATATAAAAATAAAAACCTCTTGTCATCTTATTGCACAAGTAACTGCTGTTATCTCTCCACATACTGCAAACTGGTCTTGAGCACCTCCAGTAGTCTTTGGTAGACAGGTGTTTCTGATATCTTAGTGCCTGATGGAAGTCCTTTCTGTTGAAGACACTCCTGGAGAACCGAGTCTATCTGTCTGGCTACCTGTGTTGGAGGTAGCCTTAGCAGGCCTGGAGTGCCATAATGTCTGCTGAAGATATCTGCACAGACAGCCTGCAGAGGAAAATTGAGAAAATATGAAGGTCAAAGAAAAAGATGAAGACATAGAGAAGAAGAAAAAGATTAAAGACCATGATGAAGGAGAAAACGAACAACAAAATAAAGGAGATAAAGAAGAAGTAAAAGCAAATGAAGAAACAAAAAAGAAAAGAAGTAGAAGCAAATGAATAAGCAAATGAATAATAAAAGGAATAAGATGACGAAGGAGAAGAAAAGGAACAAGCAGAACAAGAAAATGAAGTTTTTGAGAAGAAGAAAGGGAGGAGAGTATTCAGAGAAAAGAATTTTTTGTAATCTTAAATGAAAAAATCGATGACATACATCTACATGTAAAAAGAAAGTAAAAGCAGAAAAAAATAGACTAGCCTAAAATAGACATAAATATCAAAGCATGGAGTAAAGAAAGGAAATAAGAGAAAAAATGGACATTTAAACTTTTGAAAGTTCTTATAAAGATAATTAACAAACCCACCTGGCATCAATTATTAATTTTGGTGTTTTACATTAAAACTGATTAAATTAAACACCAGAATGATTCACGATTACACATTGTGCTTTATACCATTGTTACTATTTCGTAATATTAAGACCACACTGAAGAAAATTATAATGCTTTACCGTAAAGTACTTTTACATGTACATGTACGTTATCATCAAGCTCTATTCAAAAGAGAGAAGAAAAAGAATCTTCATTTTCCACCAATTGCTATTGTAGCACATTGAATACTTCCAGCTTATGTCATTACCTGAAGATTTGTATTAGATCGCTGACTATTGCACCTCCCCGACGTTGTATTGCAGGACCCTTTACAGTCAAAGAAATGGCACTCTTGGGCAGAAGTGCACTCTGGCTGGTTGAGAGTAGTGTCCAGCTGGTTCTGGAAGAAGGTGATGTCCACATCGATGGCCTTGACCACCCAATCCTGCGTGACGCCAAAGTTACTGTGTTTCACGTCGCACAGGTGCAGTTTCTCCGGGAACTGATCGTCCACGGCTCCGATGAACTCGACCATGGCCATGGCCACCTTGGCCCGATTCAACCAGGGCAGAGAAGCAAGCTGGTGCTGCATGCTGATTGCGCTAGGGTTGAGAATATACCCCGGAGGCACGTACTCCAGGATGTAAAAATGCCCACACGTGCCGTAGATTTCTGGATAATGGCGAAACTGGTTCCAGAATTTGTTCAGGACGAATTCCTCCTGCTGCAGCAAAGCCCACAGGCTAACGATTTCTGAATCGGTTAGTCCTTCTGGAGTATCCTCGCGAGTGCTATATTTGCTCTTCCACATGTGTTTGAGCAGGTCCTCTTCGGTCATCTCCAACTCAAAACCAAACTGCCCTTTAACCTGGTGATAGACCATGGATGTGAACAGCGCTATGTCAGGAACTACGGTCTTCATTGCGCCCTCTATGTCAACGATGGAGGCAAAGGGTCGTGGATAGTCTGAAAGATGGCTGTACTTGGACTTCAGAATGACAGGATCCCCCTTCCAGGACCCACGGAAGACCACCTTGCCCCGGTGGTAGTTGAAGCAGGAGACATACTGGATAGATTCAGTCTGACACAGATCATAGCACAGATTGCCATCTATGTGGTTGCTCTCATACAGCTGGCACTGAGGACAGAGACAAAGAGCAGTGGGAAATAAATAAAGCATGATTATAAACAATCACTGACAAATATTCATTACAAGACATTATTTAGTGAATCTACATGTATAACATCATTTTACCAAATGACGTAAGTCTACTTTATTTCTGTACCATTTCCCTCCAACCAATAATACAGTGATTTTGTTCTACAAGTGTACCATCTATAATTTCAAATGACATTTATCCTGACAGGATGTATTTAACAGCGATGTCTACAGCCCAATGGGAGTTTCACTTTCGTATCATGAACATACAAGCTCACGTGATCTTTGCCTGACCTAGGCCTGACCATTTTCCAGACATCAGACCCCAGTTTTGAGGAAAACTTTGAAGACTCAGGCCTCCTTCTTTTCCCCTACACAGGCTTACTTTACATTTGCAAAATTTTACTCACCAAATTTTTAAGGATCTCTTTTGCCTTTTCGTCTGGGCAAATAATTGCAAGCGACCGGGATACCTCACGGGTGAAGTAGATCGCAAGCACTATCATTCCAACTACTAGACTCCTTACCAGGAGTCTCCTTGAAACTTTTCTCATGGCTCTGGAATTTCCTCATTGCATTTGAAGTAAATCATCACTTCCAGTCCAGAGGTTTCTAGAAGAATATCTGCTATAAAAAATAAGAAAATCAATCAACTAACAAAACAAAAAAGTAATACTTACATTGTATAAACAAAATATTTCAGGGATCCTCAATTATGAAGGTGTGAAGGGTCAAAACTACCAAAATACAATTTAGCAACAAGTCTCAGCAAAATCTGTCTATTGCAACTACCCAAGGAAACTAGTGGCCACTTTAGAAAAATGACCTCTCTAGACAGGTTATATGTCACATCTCTTTCTCGAGGGAGACAAAAGAAAAAATACAATTTACATGTACATGGCCACAACAGACAGGTGGTCAGTAAGACAGGTTTGACTTCACATTTATTGTATTTGTAAATTCTTAAAAATCTCATTCTTGCTGGGAACCTCCGATTGCCAAAATGGTGGTAGTGGACCTTCAACAAACCTCTCCAGTCTTGACTGAGCTATTGCCTTTTGATAATAGCAATTAGTTTAGTGTATTACCGGCAAGTGGTTTGCACATGCATATATGTAGAGTTTGCTGAATTAAGCGGACTTCCTGCCCATGCCTTACACTAATAGCTATTGTTGTATTAAGTGTGAAGTTGGCAAATCAAAAACAGGCATTTTCAAGTGCATGCTCTCCACAAAACGGAGACAAAATAACTGCCAGCACTAGAGTATTGGTGCAGTGCATGATTTGATTTTTTAATGTTATGGAGGGTTTATGTAAAGGTTGTTATTATAAAGGCAGGCCTGTAGACTTCTACATCTACAGTATCACAATTTATCTTGGCTTAGGCAAAATATTGATAGGAATTAACACAAACATGTGAGCTAGGATTGCTGTATTGTACATGTTCCTTCACTGAGGTAAAGTTTATTTACATCTGAAAGACATTATTTCATGATAAATGAGTTTTTAACAATAGAGACATATGACTATTAACTATCAAAATAATTCTCTACTTTTTGAAGAAAGATCAAATTGTCTAAAGGCAATATTTGAGGGGGAAAATAGGTTCACAAAATATTTGGAAGATGAATAAATAAAAATTAGAATAGAAAAAAAAAGGAAGCGATGGAAGGAAGAATAACGAGGATTGTCAAAAATAATGGGTTGTCACATGTATGTTGACTTCTTGGTTAGTAGGCCTGCTTTACTAAATGTAGCTGGGTCCAGAAAGTAAGAAAGCTCCACATATCTTTGCTTGAGGTTCAGGAGTTAATTGGTGTAGCTAAAACATCATGCTTATGCTGTGCATGCTGGGGCTCGTTCCTAGAAACCAACGACAAGACAGTCATAACTTTATCCGCCAACTACGGAGATGTCTCTGATCTTCCTAAACCGTTTCACGAAGAGCTTACTAGCTAGTATCTCGTGAGATCGATACTATCGGCGAGAAGAGGAGCCAAAACTTAGCCTTAGTCGCAATACCACCGGATTATTACAAAATTAATATTAGGGAAAATGCAATTATTTAAATGAATTAGTAATGAAAAAGATTGAAAATGATACCAAGAAATAAGAGATGCAATATACTTCCAAATTTGTGTAGATTGTACAATATAAGTACTTGTAACATATAATTGTGAGTATTTCATTACATGACCGGTGAATCAGTTTGTTTCTTGAGATGGGTACCCCCCGGATATTTTAGTTTGATAGTTTATAAAAATATACACCAATATATTATTCTTAGAAAAATACGATGTAATGAAGTTTGTGTCCAATGTTTTAGGTATCAGTTGAATAATCAAATGACAAAACTTCAACATTCCAAAGGTTAAAACACATCTTTTAAACTGTGCATTTTACACATTTGAAGATAGAATTTATCTCGAAAGCAATATGGGTCTGAAAACTAAAGAATACACTTCAAACTATGGCTTGCCTGCTGTGGCAAAATAGCTATCCCTTCGACGATTTTCCAATGTAGAAAATAAAGGTGTATAATCAGTTTATTTAAGTGGAAAAATCCTTAAATACAAACATGGCATATTTTCATGAGATTATCAAATACAAAAAACGATAACTCACTGTTTAAGTGAATTTGTTGAAAAATCATAGTTGTAGGATTTATTGTCCTTTTTTGCCAGCCATAGTCTACCCAATAAATGACATGTGATGGCGCTGCCCATCGACTAAATAGTTATGACAGAGATACGACGGTGTCAGAGGCGTCATAACTCCTTAGTCAGGATGTTGTCGTTGATCTTGGCAAAGAGGGCTTGGTGAAACACGTAGCGGACAAGTTGCTCACTAACGCTGATTTAGTCAAGAAGTTAGACTTATGACGGTTTGTAGGAACGGGCCCCTGGTGGTCAAGTGCAACTTACCACTCTCACATGTACAGTACACAAGGCAGTGTATGAGGGTTGAATGTGTGCATGGCTAATTACTCATTAAATACATCACACACTCTGTGTGCCAAGAGAACTGTGCTGAAGAGTGCTTTCTGCATGGTTGCTTCATAATGAGCACATAAGTTATGTTCAAATTAGGAGTGCTGTATAACTTCAGCTCATAACATTACAAGTATAACTTCCTTTGTTCTTCTCATCTCTAAACACTATCATCAACATTTCACCCACAGCATGTCGATCATGCGGCAGAAATTTAATCAGTAGGGGCGCTGGTCCGTGATTGAGGATCGTCCTTATAAACAAGGAAGGATATCCTCATAAACGCGGACAAAATGCGTCCTTATAAACAAGGATCGTCTGCATTTTCAAGGACGTTTTTTTTCATCGGCGCTCTGCGGGTTTCGGATTACCGAACCGCCTGCTGGCAATGCCAAATTTGGATTCCCCTTGGGAAAATAACCCTAGTTGACCGTCTACTTTTTTGTCCGTCTTCCCAAGGATTTATTGCTCATAATGTGAAGGTCTCTGTACATAGACTAAAATGCATCAAGAAAACCATCCCAGAATCCGTTTTTTGCATCGCCAATGTACCGATCAAAAATATGGAACTGCTTTTTTTGCAGACGATCCTCGTTTTTGAAGACGCATTGGTCTGCGTTTACAAAGACGATCTTCGTTTATGAAGACGATCCTTATTCTCGGACCAGCGCCCCTACTGAGTACATACCCACATGCATACCGGGCATGCATACTTTCTCTTTGCCATGTTGAAACGACGATTACAACATGGGATAAATTGGGAGAGGAGGAATCACCCTTTTTCCCCATCATTCAAAATCAAAGACTTCTTCAAATTATATAATTTCAAGCGGTTGAACGGATGCCCAGACCAGAGGAGTCGATAAACATCGTAATTCGTATGTCAAAATTGTTATTACTACTTCTTTACATTTCACAAAAATGTGACCTAACCCACTGTTTGAATCGTTTTCCTATGCAGGCTCTGGAGCTCCCTGGAGCTGGAGGCTGGCTGAAGTAATACTAATAATGCTGACCAAGCAAGTTAGAATTAGGCCGCGCTGCATGCGCATGCTACACAGGCGCAGGATGCCTACATCGCTAGACATGGCGGAAACCCAAAGCGTGAGGGCGAGGTAAAATACAACATCGGAACATGCACAAGTACAACCACAGGCCACAACATCATAACTGATTATTGACAATACAAGCAACATAACATTAATTGTTGAGTATTTTTTCTACCGAAGAAATTCTAGTCAACTTACCACCCCAGCTCCTTAGGTAGAGTCACACTTCACGCATTAGCTGCATGCACGTACGTACGTTCAAGTTTCGCAGTTCACATTATAAGTCATGCGCCGTAAGTGGCGCCAAACTTGATATCGTTCTTTATTATTCTCTTGAGCTGGCCTGGATCATGGATCAATCATCATCACCCTTTGTTAATTCTCATATTCTCCCTTTTTGATCGACAACCTTGCCGTTGATTGAGTGAAATGTGTAAGTCAGTTCAGCTAGTCTCCTATTGGTGTTATTTTTTCTTATTTATTAGGTGGTTTTAAGTGTGTTGTTGTGGTTTGCAGTGCAGTGTAACTAATCTTTTTAGCAGGGAGATGGGAGAGGGTGTTTGGGACTATTACTCGCAAGAATCTGGCGGGGGCCAGCCGGCCAGGAACTCGGCTCTGGCAGCCTGCGTGCGCCTGGCTGCCTGACCCTTGGCAAAGCCTAAGCCAAGGCCATGGACCCGGCTAGCTACCCTACCTTAGACCGAAAATTTCTGGAAATGTGAATCGTCTGCGATAATGCGGACCATGGGCGTAGATCTGTAATTGATACCTATTGTTCATTCCCCCCCCCCCCCTGTCGATATCAAGCTCGTACTAGATCTAGCTAGGATTTTGTAGTGATTTTAGTAGTGAGCACGCGCACGCAGCGTGCGAATCTCTTACAGTAGGGACAGAAATGGGCATTTTAAAATTGCACTTAGGGATCTTTAAATGTATCAGAATTGCTTTATCCTTTAATTCCCAGTTGATTAATGTAAAAATCATCAAAATCGGCCAAGGGGCTGATTTTTTATGATTTTTTTAAAAGTTCATGCATCAGTAATTTTCAATGGTATTTTTCAATGGAAAGTTTGGTCAAATCCTAAGACAAAGGTAAGTCTTTTCATAGTGAAAGTTATGTAAACAAAAGAGTAAACAACTTCATACAAGAATATTTCTGATATAAAATGTGCTAGAGGTTTATTTCAAATGAAAACATGACTTACATTAGCAGACAAAACAGATGTCACTATTTAAAGACATTGTCATCAATTTATTATTCCGTGGTTGCCATGGAAACAAAGGAAAATAAACACATGTAAACAAAGGTAAATAACTTCGCCCGACAATGAGTTTTAAGTACAAAACTTCTTTTAATGTATTTATCATTATTCAGTTAGCAATATATAACAGTTTTGAAATGACAATATCAGTTCTCTTCTCGTAATTACAATTTATATTTGTTTACCACTTTCTTGTCTTATTCAGTGATGTAAACAAAAGAGTAAACAATTTGATTGTCGCGTAAATATGCTGTACGTTGATCAATTTCTTTCATTTCTTCTCTTAATAAATGATTGAATGGTTATATTTTTGTTGATGTCTTATGATTTGTACTAGATACTTTGAGTGGTACTGTAAATGCTGTGTAACTATTAAGTAAACAAACACATACTAAATTTCAAATACTTGCAAGTTGACTGTTACTTTACATGTACATGCATTTATAAGAAACAGGGTCTCATTAATGGAACAAACTTCCATATAATACATGCATAATTATACACTTGTACCTTTCTTTCTAAAGGCTTTCTAGTACAAGTACAGCATACATTTACTTAGTTTGGGGCTGCATCAGCAATGCAAACAAAAGAATAAATTCTATAAAAATAATTGTACATAGTCTGAAGCTATTTTTGTATATATGACCCCTAACTTTTTTTTTTTACTCTCTCTGCAGGCTAAGTAAAGAAAGGATTAATACCAGCTCTCTTCAAAGAACATCATTGATAATTATTACTTGAACTACAGTGCAGTATGCAGAAATGGTTCACCTACCACCTCAAATTTTCTTTACTACATGTATGATTTAAATCATAACACAATTAATACACCATGCTTGTGAGAATTTGTTTTGTTTAATGTTCCATTTTTTCAGTTGCATTAACTAGACAGGTACACTTCCAGGTGATATCCCACTTTAGATGAATTCTGTTGATGAAAATAGAAAAGTACATGTAATTAAATTGATTTCATTTTTTTTTACTGAATTAATCAAATATACTGTAGGCCTATAATATACATTCATTTGTAAAACAGATTGAAAAAAAAATGAAAAAAATAAACTGAGGTCAACATGAAACCATCATCAAGAAGAAAACAAATTGTTGACCATCTCTACAAAAGTAACCTCCCCAAAAAGTGAAGACAACAGTATCACGATGAAACTGGTTTGTGATCCCAAGAAATTTGATCGGGTGACAAGACAATAACTAACCTGAATTGAATTGAATTAAAACAATTATTGATCTAATTTATGTGAATGTGTGAAAAGGAAAGAAGAGCCAAATAGAATAAACTTTCAACATAAAAGTCTTTAGTCTTAAGCCCCTCTTTAATCATAACTTTCAATATCATTCTGTCAGTTTCTTAAATTCAATTCAATTCCCGATTCGAATTCACCGTTATTAAGGGGAGTACGTACACTACATGGAACAGCCGACCACACAAAATGAGCATGACCCATTCGCACAAAATGTATCTTCGATCTTTCGAGCACCCTCCCTACACGGCAGTCACAGCACACACCTCACACACTGCACTGCAATGATTCGGTCGCTGCAGTTACGGCGTACTGCGTTGCAATGAATCGGCCACGGCAGTCACTAGCTCACACCACACACACTGCACTGCAACTCACTTGCGATCGCATGCGCTACAAAACCAAACAAAATCATCGTTATTTTCTAGTAGAAAACTCTTTTGTCTACAAACTGATACCAAATTCATCAATATTCTTATAACATTTAATGGAAAAAACTAAGTTTAAAGTGGTACTTACCTCAAAAATGATCGTAATTTAGCAAATCTTCGTCGATTTTTAAGCTAGTTGTGGCTACTGTATTGCAGACAATTTTGGTATCCGATATATACCCCTACCTACCGCAATACAACGCGAAATCGTCTGGAATGGATACAAAGAAAATAGACTTCGCTTCGTCGATGGAAAACGAAGTTTTTGCGTGCAGACGGCAGATGCGCAGTTGCGTTGCGCAGTAGCCCGTTGCGGTCCCTACTTACAGAGCGCAGGCTCCCTTGTGGGTAGGTGCAGAGAGGGGAGATTTGCAGTAACTCTCCCCCTCCCTCGCGAAGCCTGGGGGCCGTTTCTCGAAACCGTCATAACTACAAGATCAACGACATCTCGACAATGTCACGCAACTTGTCAGCTAAGTGTTTCACGAAGCCGTCTTTGCCAAGATGAGCGACAACTTCCGCGACAAGCGAGTTGTCACTGCTCCGAACCCGTCATATCTTTTTAATTGCTGTAAAGCGCCATCACAAGTCAGTTTGTTGCTATTCCATGGGCCGCGAAATGTACGATTAGTTTCACTATCATTTCGAGAAAAATATAGACGAGTTCGGTATGTAATTCTCTGGGATGCGAAATGCAAATGTAAAGAAGTGATAATAAAAATTATACAGAAATTTTAAAAAGCTGAATATAAACATTAAATCACAAATCATTAAACTATAACATATAAATAAAAGAGATAAGAATGTTAAACACTGTTGTCCATAGTCGATCAATAGTCTTTTCTTAGGATACCACATACCTTTGGGGGCCTATGTGCATTATTATTCCCTCTCTAATTACTTCTTCCAAATTATATTTTTGATATCAAATCAATTAATTAACGAGTATTTATGAGACTAGAATAAAACTGGCTGAGAAAAGGTATTTTGTCTAAAATTCGTCGTTACATAAAACAAAAAAAGTACGTATTAATAAACTATCACTAGGGAGGCCAATGCCCGGGCGTAAGGCTTCTACGCCTACGATTTGTGCGCTCGTCGTCCAAGTCAGAAAATTACCAGAAGAAAAAAAATGGGAAAAAAAAAGAAAACAAATATCTATGAAATAAAATGTATAACAAATACACAATTACACACTCCACAACATACCTATAATCACGGATCTGTAACGGTCTTTCACCATTTGTTGACGATCTTGCAGATTTTGACGTTTTTAGATCCAATAATTCTGTTAGCAGACGACCTTGGCGCGCACATATGAGAAACTAGAAGGGTCCTAGAGGGCGATGAGGTTAGCTCACTAAAATCCTTCTCAATGACTGAAGGTAGAGCCTAAAAATATGGAATCAATTTAATATCAAAGAACTTTTGATAGAGATTAACATATCAGTTGTGCACAAATGTCACTTTTAACAACTAGAAAATATAACGAAAAACGATTATATCTTTTTAAGTGCAGATTTTTACAAACTGCACATACGAAGGTAGATAGAGTACGATGTTTTTGTCAATCTTGCGTTGGTTTGAGACCCTTAGCTAAAGCCATCTCAAATTGGGCGGCAAAACTGTGAACAGATACGTCATTGTTCCAGCCCAAAATAGAAGTCTTGCGACATCATAATATGAATATGTATGAGGTCCGGTCTCATCGCGCGCAAAACAAATTTGACGTAGTCTCACACATAGTACCTTTTTCTCAGCACCAGACACCAGTGTCGTGCAGTAATGTATGAGAAGTGTAAAAAAAGACATTTCGGTAAAAAAAAAAAAGTCTACGTGAGCAGTCTATACTCCAATTGAGAAGTGTAATGAATGCCATGGTTTGAACGTGTGTGTTTTAGTGTATGATATCATCATATGGTTAGTGAGAGAGAGAGAGAGAGGGAGAGAAATATCTCCGTCAGTACACGTCTATCAATATGCGTGCAGTCCTATTGACTATGTTTGATTCCGTATTGTGTTTGCTGCAAAGTTCTGTGCAAGTTGGATTTATCGATCGTGGATTTATCGATCGTTGATAGTGTCAAATTGATCTTTACTCATGAGGAAATAATTGGAATACAAACTAAGGTAGGCCTATTTATTTATTTCAATAATTTTCTTAATTTACAATGAGTGGCTTTCGAGCTTTCTCTCATTATGTTTTAAGTTTTGACCCTCCATGCCATGGCATGGCTACCATGGCTCGATTGCGGCTTGCATGCAATTACCCTACCTGGACGGCCTGTAGTACTGTGTCGGTGTGTGCGACTAATTCAAGGCTAGCCGGTGATGATGAATGTACTTTCGCGCGAAGTTTTGAACTTGTTGTCCGGGCAATGACCATGATGACACGCCCATTCCCTCGGGCCTGTCTAATTCTCGACGTAATATTTGGGACCATGAAATTGATTGTTTCAAGGCTCTTACGGACGGCCAGCCGTAGAAGGAAGGGAGTTCTTAAAAGCTGGATATCTCCTATTTGATGGAACTTCTGGAGTCGGCAGATGGGTGAATTTTCTTAGTGAAGGTAAATGCTTTCTTTTAATCTTAGTTTTATTATAAACAAATTAGTAATTAAAAAGTTAGATTTGGGCATTGGCCTCCCTACTATCACATTACGGTACATGTATCCCTCAACTACCTTTTGATAGGACTGTCGAGAAAA
Source organism: Strongylocentrotus droebachiensis (assembly GCA_035222895.1). Taxonomy (NCBI): domain Eukaryota; kingdom Metazoa; phylum Echinodermata; class Echinoidea; order Camarodonta; family Strongylocentrotidae; genus Strongylocentrotus; species Strongylocentrotus droebachiensis. Next base: position 5,154 of record JAVYIG010004250.1, on the reverse strand, counting down.
CAAAACTCACCGGTTTTTCTTCAGGGTCATTCCATGTCAAATCACCCAATGGTTTTAACCCGACCATTTTTGATTTTAATGAAACTTAGTGTACTTGTTGAGTGTGATCTCACAGCACCAAATCCCAAATTTTAGGTCAATCGGGTGAGGGGTTTGGGAGATACGGCCCACCAAATTTTGAATTTTTTTCAAAAATGGGGGTGGCAGGCCTACCTTTGAACCCTTGTATCTCGGGACCTAATGGGTCAATCTTCACAAAATTTATATTGTTGGAAAGGGTATTCAATAAGGATTCCAAATCTGCCGCCATTTTGAAAATTTGTACATGTTGGGGTACTTTGACCTCTTGACCTAAGATTTGACCTTGAAATTGACCTTGTGGATCACGTGACCATGACAACATTTTTCATGAAATGTAATCTCTGACATGTTCACTTAAACATATAAAAGTTTCAGAGATATAATATTTTTTGTTTAGGAGCAATAAGGATTGAAAGTATCCATACTTACAGATATTCACAATAAACCCTATTATAATGTATGTATGCAATATGCACAGTACAACATCCATCTTCCACATGCTTTTTTGTTCTAGTCATATCCATTCTAAATGTCAGCGGTACTTGAATAGAAATAAAAGGACAAGTTCATATAGGCCTAAAGGGTTAACAGGATGTATAGCTTTAAGCCTTTGAGTCGGTTCTAGGATAATTACCCCCCTGGAAATGTCCCCCCCCCCCAAGGACAATTACCCCTGAGGACTATCACACCCAGAGGACAATTAACCCCAGAAAATTACACTCTTGGACAATTACCACCCCCCCCCCCCTATTCGTTAAAGGGGAAGTCCATCCTGATAATAAGTTGGTTTTAAACAAAGCAGATATATTTTGGGGGAGGTAATTATCTTTGTGGGGTAATTTTCCAAGGGGGGGGGGGGGGGGTAATTGTCCGGGGGGTAATTGTCCTCGGGGGGGGGGGACAGATTATCCTAGGAGGTAATTTTCTTCAATTTAAGAATCTTTACAGAAATATGCAAATCGTTTGATGATCTACATTTGATAATGACACTATTTATTATTTAATTTAGGAGAATTTATATGTATATATTTCTTTTTGAACAATTTTAGCCCCAAAACTTGTTTTGGGTTATTCGTGATAAATCAAATGGATCGTGACGAAGACTATGTTCTTGAGCTGCTAGTATCGCGATATATCGATATCATGTCTGTCATGGCTTCGTGAAACGGTTTATCCACTTCATGACATCTCCGTAGGTCGCCGACAAAGATATGACTGTCATGGAGTTGGTTTCAAGAAACGGCCCCCAGGAAGCTTTGACCTTTCATTAAATTATCTGAGAAAAAGGACAATTTGTTGTACAGTTAATTCTCACCTCTTAATCCTTGTCTGAATTCAGTTTCGCGCGGAAGCTTTAACGTTTCATTATTATTAGAGAAAGAAGACGATTCGTTGTACCCTTCTCGACTCTTAAAGGGATCCGGTAACTTTGTCTCAGATTCTGAAACAAAATTCTGGATTTAGCTCATGATGCAATGATAATTATAAACCTTTAAGTCAGTCAGGAACCCAATGACTTTTACAAGCCGATCGCCTGTCTGATTATCAAGATATTTATGATTGGAATTACACATTTTGAAAACACTATTGGGGAAAACGAGTATGGTGAAACCGGTCACTCAAAGATTTTTACTATTTTGAGGCACTTCTTGATCATTTTGAAGCGCAATTTTTTTAGGGCTTCACAGACACTGATAACACGTAGGGCCGTGTACCTCAGATTTAACATTGTTAAACGATCCCTTTAATCCTGAATTTTCAAAAATGTCTCTTTGTCTGCTACTTTTTCTTCCTTCTCTCCTCTCTCTTTTTTTTTTTGGGGGGGCACTGACCCCCCCCCCCCCCCCCCCCCCCTGGCTACGCGCCTGGTCAATATCATTATAAGAGACTGAAGCTTTCGGTCTAGGCTATGCTATGTTTTGTCACTGTTTTATGGTTCTTGTTTACAGTTATTATTACTATTGACTACAGTTACTATTGACAATGACAGTGTTTCAAATCCATGCCCATGGTAATAATATACAATAAACTTCAATAAGTTCTTGATTTTTTGTCATATTTATGCATGTATTGTATGTTCTTTTATTTGTCTCTCAATATGTAGAATAGAATTTGCTTCAATGGGTGTTTGGTTATATTCAGCTTCCATACATACAGTGATGTGTCTCTTTGTAAGAGGGATGTACTAGTTGATGAAAAAAAGACGAGATGGATGACTTAGATTTCCCAAAGGCACAAGCCATGCCGTCGATTCCCGTAGCATCTGATGCTCTACCTCCACGCTCCAATGATTTACGAGGGTCTACCTTTCCCACTCTGGCATTACCCAGTGGAGGTCTGAAAGTGCCCTCGAAACCAGGGCGCTACGAGACCAACGTGGACACCACACCCCTCACCCCTCCCAGCTCTTCCCACAATCTACAGCTTGTCTTTGATTCCAGTAAAATCTATGATAACCACCCAAGAAAGTACAGGTGAAAAATGAGAATCATTCATCCAGTCACTTTTCATCATGTATGATAAGATAATGAAATGAAAGTAAGATGAAGTTTTGTTGACAGTGGTCATGACAGGATATACAGTTGTACATGTACATGTATGCACGATAATATTAATGAAAATTGCCTGTGCTTTAGTTGTTAAAAGATTTTAAAATAAGAAGGATTTATGAATTTAAATGCAATTAATTACATATTTGACTATTTCTAAAGCTCACGCACAAAGAGTTGAAATATAAATCTGTTTAAAATTTGAACTTCTAGTGTGACTCGTGTACATATTTGACATTGATTCACAGGTTACTGTTAGAAACTGAAAAGGATAAGAGTGGCCATAGCAAGAATCTCTCCCTGTCGGCATCATCTGCCACCGATGCCGCCCCTACCAAGCCCTCGCCCCCATCTGTCACGGTCCAAGATGGGCAAGTCGTAGCCATGGGAACAATGACCAGTGGTCCTGCGACGGGTCCAAGCCCCACGCCAGATGCAGCAGCAGCAGCAGCGCCAAAGTTGTTTACAACATCTGCTACCGGAGGAGCCCCGTTCACCCTCTCTGAAGCCATCTCATCCGTTGCTGTCAAGAAAGAACCAGGTATTAGGCACCATATTTGGAAGATTTTCAACCCTTACTCTAACCCTAACCAGTCACCATTAAAAATTTCTACCAGTATGTTATTTAAAAAAAAAAAACATATTAATTCCCCCTCCCCATTTACAAAAAGACAAACATAATTTTTTTTTTATTAATGTAAAAAGAACAAAAATAGTCAGATGAGAGGAAAACAAAAGAGCTTTTAGAGAGAAAGTAAAAATTATTTTTTGAGGCTCGTCCTAATTTTCTGTGCATTTTGAATTGTCAGTGATTGTATCGATGTACAGTACATTTACAATTTTTTTTCCTGATTTTGTTTTAATGTAGTTATTTTAACCATGCATTAATGAACTTTACAGAAGACTTGAAAATAGGATTCTAAAAGGGGTAAACATACAAAGAAAAAATTATTTTAATGATTGGTCACCTTTCATGATATGCCTCATGAATTACTTCAGTCAGATAGAGAGATGTGTTAAGTTCATTTTAATGAACTGAATAGAGATGAAAATCCCTGTCCAATGCTACATTCAAATTTCAAAAAAAGTAATTTTTTCAAACCCTTTTTAAAAATAATCATTTTGTATCTGTGTATTCTCTTTGAATCATATTTTTGTGATCATGTCAATATCTATTCATTTGATTCGTTGGACTCATTCAGCTCTATATTCTTTACAAATTATGTTTTCCAAGGAATTTCCCACCATTCACCATTGCAACCTGTATATAAAGACTGCTGAGGGGAGACAAGAAAGTAGTCTTCACGGGCATGTGGTCTTTGTTTACAGGCTCCTGTGGTTCATGTTTCAAAGAGAAACACTATACAAGGGAAAACAAAACATGCGTTTTTATACAGATGGTCGCTAAAGGAGGTGTCACTATGTCATACACGTACTTTGTATTTTATCTATTATGTGTTCCATACAGGTGGATCTCGATATGTTCCTCAGGAGTTCCTGCATACATTCAAGGCAGCCACAAAGCTTGGTCCTACGTCCGGTCAGAAAAGCCAACAGAGAGCGGGACCTCCGTCAGCGGCCAAGATGCCCCATTCATCAGCGCTACCAAGCACAGGAAAGGTCCAGAGAAGCAATGCACCGATCTCTAAGATATGTACATCAGAAAGGTAATTTCTTGTGTATTCCTTGTTTCTGCATTCATGCAAAGCTTGATAAAGCCCCTCAAGAAACCATCATACAAATGATAATAATAGTGTAAACTTTTAGAGCGTACACACCGTCCAGGGACGCTCACGGTGCTAGCTCAGCAACAGTTCTCTTTAATACATGTATAAGTAAAGTAAATGTTTATTTGATAATAGAGTTACATTATCAGGAACTCAACAAAAAAATTGCACATTATGACATCGATGGAGAGAATTTCCACATTTCTGCATCATATCATCATATAACGTAGAGATTAGTAGATGGTGGCCTATTATTTTATTTTTATTTTTTCAGGGGGGGGGGGGATTCACCCAGTCACTTACTTCACCGTCAATTTGCCATTCATTTACATGTTGAATAGTATACATCTGAATGCAGATATGGAGCTTCAATTATAGAAAACCAAAGGAGGGGGGGGGGGGGGGGAGGGGGGCAAGAACATCAGCAATTGTTAAAGTTATTTACTTATGAAATAAATGATCAAATGATGATAATTTTTCATTCCAAAACATTTAGCACCTTTTGACGAAAAAATTTAGCGATGGAATTGATATGGCCTACATGTAAAAATGTAGATGTATTGCATGACAAAAACACCTTTACATTTCCTTTCCACTCATTATTACATTGAACTGCAAGTGCACTCAGCCAAAACAAACACTTTTGTATGCATATCCCATCATGATGGGGTACTCATGGTCCACTGAATGCTCTTTGGACTGGAACCCTGGGAAACATGTGGCCTGGCACATGAGTGTCCAGATAAAGTTTAGTTCTGGTCATGTGATTGCATCTAGTGAAGAAACGGTGTGGAATC